>CM021106.1:614048997-614292280 GCA_007115665.2 Sequoiadendron giganteum
TCTCCCTCTCCTTCTCTCTTAGGTGTCTCACTCCCTCCCCCTCTCTCTCTCTCTCTTAAGTCTCTCCCTCCTACCTCCCCTCTCTCTCTCCCACTCCCTCACTCAATCCCTCTATCTCTCTCCCACTTTGTCTCTCTCCCTTGCACCCCCTCTCCCTCTCTCTCTCAAGTATCATCGTCCTACCCCCTCTCCCTCTCTCTCTTTTTCAAGTCTCCCCCTCATACCCCCTATCCCTCTCATAGTGACTCCCTCTATCTCTCCTCCACTCCCTCACTATCTCATTCACTCTATCTCTCTCCCTCTACATCTCCATCTCTCTCAATTATCTCCCTCCCACAACCTCTCCCTCTCTCTCTCATTCCCTCTATCTCTCTCCCACTCTCTCTCCCTATACCTCTCTCTCTCAAGTATCTCACTTCTACCCCCTCTCCCTTTGTGAGGTCTCTCTTTGTCTCTCTCACTCACTCCCTCTCTTAGGTATCTACCCCCACCCCGTCTCTCTTTATGTCTCTCTCACTCCCTCTATCCCGAGTACTCCCTCATAGGTTGAGAGAGAGAGGGGGGGTTGAGGGTAGAGGGTAGAGGGTTGAGGGTTAAGGGTTTAGGGTTTAAGGGTTAATGGTATAGGGTCTATTGTTTAAGGGTCTGAGTCCTTCTCTCTCCCACTCCCTCTCTTAGGTCTTCCCCCACCATAACTAAATAAATATCTCCCTCTCAAATCTCTCTCTCTTGGTTCTCACTCCCTCCCATGCTACCTAGACTAATCTATGTCACTCCAATGCCCTCTCTCACAATCCCTCTTTGTCAGGCCTCACTTACCTCCCACCCTACCTAGACAAATATATTTCACTCCAACCCCCTCTCCCACACTCCCTCTCTCTCTATCTCCCCCCCCCCTTTGGTCTATTTGTATCTCTCAGGTCTCATCCCTCCCAACCCCTCTCCCATTGTCAAGTATTTTCCCCCATTGTAACTAGATAAATCTCTATCCATATCAAGTCTCTATCATTCTCAGGTCTCAGTCAATACCACACTACCTAGACTAATCTCTCTCACTCCTATCACCTATCTCTCTATCTCGAGTGTCACTCCCTTTGTCTCTATGAAATGTCACCCTCTCAAAACAACACATTTGGGGCTTGCCAAATGTGTTTTACCTTGAAATGGTAAAATAGGGGTTGACCCCATGATTCAAGCCTACATGCTTTTGTATTTGTCTATTTCAACACTTTATCTGATTCAAAAATACCTTTTTTTTATGCAGTTGACTTCATACTGTACCAATCTATGCTTAATCCATCACCGTTTTACCACCAATCTACATGGTAGACAACGTAGAAGAATTTTTTTGAAGTTTCTACATCATTTTACATTATCTAAGGTAATATATTCATTTTGGTAATATTGAAATGTTTATATTTAGTATATTTATTTGTTTTTGACAATATAAACTAAATTTATTTAATGATTTTATTAATCATAACAATTGGACACATAATTCAACATTGAATTAGATGGTATTTGCATAAAAATGTTTAATTTTTATGAGTTTGAAGAACAAAAAAATGAAAAACATGACATTTACTTAACACAAATTTACTTATGAATTCTATTTGCATTGCTTATAGTAGTCCATTTCCAGCATGGCTAGTGGAATTCACTCTATTTCATTTGATTTTCAACTAGTTTGGAAAACTTTTATTTTCAACTAATTTGGAAAACCTAATATCTCTCATCAATGTTAAAGCAAGTGTCCATTAATTTTTTTGTTTCCTAAAAAAATCACCTTCATTGAACATGTGCTTAGATAAATTCAAGTGAGTTGACATATTTGTTAATGCAAGTTTCCATTCATTCATACCATTTACCTTTCTAATAAATAAATAAAAGGAAAATTTTGTACAATTGAGAATGCTTATTGTATTTCTAAGTTACCTCATTGCCAAAGAAATAGTGAATAGGGCATGTGTAGGATCATCATGGAAAAAACAAGCCCTTAAGTGGCAATACAATTCAGAAAATTAGAGTTAGGAAACTTGACGTAAAAATTTGAATAAGTTTACTATATTATTTTAAAAATATGTAAGAATATAATTTGTTGAAAATTGAATGTAGTTTCTAAACTACTAGCTTTACTTTTATTTTTTTTAAATCTATTTGGTGAAAATTTGAAATTACAATGTAGTAGTACTTAAATTTTAGGGAAAAAATAAGAAGTAGGTGTCTATCTGACCACCCTAACCACAATAAAATGATAATATTTTTTTATAATATTTTAGATATAAGTAGAAAACTCATGTCTCGATGTTATGCATATTTTTTTGGAATTTTTTATTACAACTTTTAAAAAATATAAAAACTCGTATGTCTGACCACCTTAACTTGGTCAAAACTTCATGAAATTAATTTTATTTTTTTTAATCCTATATTATGTGCAACATAGAATGTGACACATGTTTTAGATTCAAAAATTGTGATACCCTTTGAAAGATATAGATGTTTTTGAATCAACCTATCGATCAAGACTTTAGTCGTAATTCAAATAGAAAATGAATAATAATTATTTATTAAATTAAAAGTAAAGCATAATTTATATTGGTCTAAAGCTAAGAATCTCCTTTAAAAACCCTTTTCGTTTCATGAATTTTGGGTAAAAAAGTCGTCAACCACATGGGTCATCATATTACTTACATATCGCCACTTTTTGGCCCATCATGATCCTGCACATACCCAATAATTATAAGATATAGCATCACAAACCCTTGTTTGAATTCATATTCTTCATGACTTTGTTGACAATCACAAATTTGGTTTTGAGAATAATAAACACAAGATTCTCAAAAAACTCAATTCAATGCTCAATTGACCAATTCACATTCACTTAAGTTGGTTTCTCTCACTTTTCTTGTTGTTGTATGGCCTTTAAGGAGTCTAAGATGATCTAAAACTAGTTGGATGTTGTATATTGATGAATTAGCCTTCATTTTCACCTATTTAGAGGTTCTAACTCTTTGTATAGAGAAAGTTATCTTGTTTTTATTTATGCTACCTACTTTCACAGTGTTCTTGGATTGAAGGGTTTCATGATGTACTTAGACCCATTCCACTTTTTGTGCCTACTGTAACTTGTGGAATGGGTCCTCTAACTTGTAAAATACATGCATAACCTATTTATAATGTCATGGGATCAAGGTTGGGTGTTTGGGATGATGTTCTAGGACTGTACTAAGGTATTTTCATGGTGAAAATGAGGGCTTCAAGTGGTGTTTTGACAAAATTTGGGAAGGAATGTCCATGTAATGTATTATTCACCATGTACAGGGTCTGGTAAGTGTGTTTGGTGCTTTTTATGGGTCTGGTAGGTCCGGGAGATAGGAGTTTCATTAAAACCCCAAGTATTTTGCTTGAAATTGAGGGTTTGGTGTATTAGGGGTCTAGAGGTCTTGGACCTAGAAAAAAATTAGGAAAATGGAGGTTTTGAAACATATCATACTATTTTTTTAGGATTTTGAGTGAATATATAGTGTTTAAAAGGTACTCTCTTTGTAAATTAGGCCAATTGAATAGCCTTTTCCATGGTGGGTCTATTGGAAGTCAATGTTGGTCAAAAGGAGTTGATGTTGGGGTTTACCTATGTTTTATAACTTGAAAATGGGTATCTTAATCATCCTTTATTTTTTCAAGTGCTTTGGAAAATCTTGGTGGAAAGGCCCTTGAACCGGGTTACCTATGCTACAAGGGAAAGCTTGGTAGAAGTTGGGATTTTCAGTTGAAGATCTGATTTTTCTTTGGAATCTAATTGATTCTCATTGATTTGGTGTATTGAATGGTTTCCACCCCTCTCTACATCAAAAATGGTGTTTCTTGGTAAGTTAAGTGATCAAGTTGTGTGTAAGTCTATTAAGATCCTTCCTCTAAATATTTGAACAAGTTCATTGTGGATCCCTACATGTACTACATTAGCCTCTAGCTACTTTTCCAACTCTTCAAACACACTCAAAATCCCTAATCTAATATCTAACCCTACATGCATCTAACTCCATCATGTATAAATTTTTTTGTCTAGCATAGACATGTTTGATAATTCCAAATGGCTCACTGCCTTCTTTCATAAAATGCTTTGGTGTGTTTCATATTTAATGCAATGTAATCAACAATATCAATATTTTCATAAAATGCATTACTTACTTTTGTTCTATGTCTATTTGTAAACATGTAGCATTCAAGGCCATGTCGAGGAAACAACCAAAGCCTCTAACACCAGAAGAATGTGCAGTTAATAATGCAAGGAGAAGAGAATAAAAAAATTTAGCTCGTGAAGCAAAGGAATTGCAGCCCATACAACGAAAAATTCCTGTGTAATCTAAGAAAGATGTCAAATTGGAAAAACAAAGGGCACGAATGAGAAAATTTCATGGAAGGACAAGAATGGATATCAAAGTTGAGGGAACATCATCAACCATAGGTGAATATCAATGTACATCTCCAATTGAAGACACATCAGAAACAACATGTGGTTTTCCAAGTACATCAAAAGTCACATCTCCAATTGAAGACACACCATCAACAACATTGCATTTTGAAAGTACATCAGAAAAAACATCTCTATTTGAAGGCACTCCACAAACGACATCTCAAGTTGGAGATACAACATCGTTTACATGTCAATCTCAAGGTATGTCATCAATTGCACCTCCGATTGAAGGTACGTGATGTATCCCCAATGTTGTTGACCTTCCCAATGTTGACACAAATTTACATTTGAGAACTTCTCCTAGAGTTTTGCATAGAAAACCTACATTTTTTATTGATATTGATCCCAATGTTTTGAAATGGATGCCTAATAATATTCCAAAATGTACATGTCAAAGATATGCATAGAGGATATGGAGTTTATTTTTGTGAAGCTAAGTGAGGCCGAAAGATGTCAACTATTGTTGAAATGATAAGGCAACTCAAATTTAGTCCCACCATGATGGCTCTTGGGATAAGAGTTTGGAATGACTCAAGTGAAAATTCCATTGTAAACAACTTGATGAGTTCATACGAGAGGGTGGGTTCTACCTCATGCACAAAGGATAGTTGTGCCACATGATGTGTGATGACAACAACACTGTTAAGCATTCAAACAATGAACAAGGTAAACCTTACAAAGGCAAGTAAGTATTTGAAAATAAGTAGATCATCTCTAATGAGATCCCAAGGAAGGCGTGAAAGAGTGGAGGATCCAAATAGAAATGAGTTATGGGTATTCTCGGGTAGAGTTCCACAAAAAGATACAAGAATTTCTCAAGGCTTGAGATCTTTAATAGTGAATTATTGGAAGGATAACACAAAGACATCTCCTAATCAAAGAGATTTTGTAAGAAGGAGAATTGGTAGTAAAATCCATGAGCCACATCCAATGCATTATTTGGGTAACACTTAAATCCAATTTTTTGTATCCTAAAATTAAAATATGTCAAAGGTATTTTGAAATGCTTAAGCCTTTTTATGTCAAAATAAATTACACACACACTACTTGTTGTTGTAGGGTTCATATTGAGTTTTCTAACCATTATGATGTTTATCGACATATATGTGTAGATATGCATACTGATAATTTTTTGAAGGAATGTAACATAATGCCTCCACCTAAATCATCAAGGAAATTTTTGTCTTCCATTTTATGTGAAAGAGAGGATGCTCGTTTTTTTTTACAAAAAATCATGTTTGGATGGCACATGTGATCATTAAGGTGGCATGCAACATTTTCCAATTTACCAACACATGGCTAGTACACAAACAATTGGAGACAAAATAGTGGAATTTGGCAAATATAAGATAGTGGCATACAATCTAAAAGATGGGAAAGAAGCAAAGAAGTGTGAATTGGTCAGTGATAAGATTCTAGTGTATTAGTTTATGGGAATTTTATGTGATCAGGTGGTCTATGAGTATGCAAGGAATACACACATAGCACAATGTTTGGACTCACAGTTCAAGTTATGTAAGGACACATTTCCACTTCATCATATTATTTCAGTTATCGACTTCGTTGAGAACTACACACTACAACCATAGAATGAGGTGCAATCACAGTACTACAACTCCACACAAGTTGCTATATTTGTGCATATACCATTTATTCATGCAAATGATAGTACATAGGAAAATAGAAAAGTATTGAGGGAGTATCACTTTTACATCAATGATGATCGCATACATTCTACAGAGTTTGTGCAAGGTTACTTTCAAATGTTATATGTTGATTTGCCTAGCAGGGGCATATAGTTTAGTCAACATATCATATGGTCAGATAATTGTACATCACAATTCAAGAACACTAGAATGTTTTACTGGTTGATTAGGATGCATAGGATCAGTGGTGTTCAACATATGTGGAACTTCTTAGAGGTCGGGCATGGAAAGGGGGAGCATGATGAAGCAGGTGCATGTATCAAAAGAGCCCTAGCATGAGAAGAGTTAAATTACACAAATGATATAAAGTTGTCAGATGCAAGATCACTTGTCCAATGGTGCAATGGGTCTAGGTAGTGAAGGTAATTATTTATTTCGTAGAGTTTTTCATTTAGTAGATGATACTAACATTGAAAAATATGAGGATTGTTGTACACTACAGGTATGTGCAGGATCATCATGGAAAAAATAGGCCCTTAAGTGGTAATAAAATTTAGAAAATCAAAGCTAGGAAACTTGACATAAAATTTGAATAAGTTATCTATAGTATTTCAAAAATATGTAAGAATAGAATCTATAGAAAATTGAATGTAGTTTCTAAACTACTAGGTTTATTTAAAAAAAAAAATCTATTTGGTGAAAATTTGAAATTTCAATGTAGTAGTACTTAAATTTCAGGGAAAAAATAAGTAGGTGTCTGTCTGACCACCCTATCTACAATAAAATGATAATATTTTTTTATAATATTTTAGATATAAGTAAAGGATCATGTCCCGATGTGATGCATAATTTTTTGTAATTTTTCCAAGTAAATAATTAATTATGAATTTTTTATTACTTTTAAAAAATATAAAAAAATCGTATGTATGACCACCTTAATTTGGTCAAAACTTCATGAAATTCAATTTTTTTTTTTTAATCCTATAGTATGTGATGCATGTTTTGGATTCAAAAAATGTGATACCATTTGAAAGCTATAGATTTTTTTCAATCAGCCTATCAATCAGGACTTTAGTCGTAATTCAAATAGAAAATGAATAATAATTATTTATTAAATTCAAAGTAAAGCATAATTTATATTGGTGGAAAGTTGAGAATATCCTTTAAAAACCCTTTTCATTTCATCAATTTTGAGTAAAAAAAAAGTCATTAGCCACATCGGCCATCATATCACTTAGATATCGCCACTTTTTTGCCCATAATGATCCTACACATACCCCTAACAGGATCGAGCAAGCTACACTCTTTTAGAAGCTCCAATGTAGGTACATGGACTATCCAATACAATGGAAGATGGCATGATTTTGTTCTGCATGTACACTTCAAGCATGGAATGATTGTGAGTCAACATAGTCGATTGATGAATGGTCTATAAGAAGTCTAACCCCGCTTGACACTTATAAGCTCCCAACGACTCTACAAATCATGGAGATGCAATAATCCATTGACTTTGATCATGTGTAAAACCTACTAGAACCAGGTAATATATCTTACTTATAGGTTTTATTATGTTGCTCAGTAAATACATCTAACAAGATGAACATATCAATGTAGGGCATGTTTATGCAGTGATTGTAGATGAAGACAATGAAGAGGGTACAAATTATTACCTATGTTGTTGTATTGAGGGAAAAATGAAATTAGAGGCCCTATTTATAGATGGAGAAAACATAGAATATCTTACAGGTTCGGTGGTTGTTACTAAAACATGGCTTCAAAGATATCCAATCAAGAATTTTGTAGTTTGGTTGTTTGAGGACTTCGAGATGCATCGAAAGAATCTTCACTACTCGAACCTTGTCATCACCACCAACGTTCATTTGATCAAATATAAGGGCAGACTTGCGAACAAGAACTTGTGAAAAGTATGTGAGTCTAACCGTGAGGCAATACTTGACACAATAAAGAGTAGAGTAGACTTGGATGTTCCCTGGATTGATTTCTAAGTATGCACATTGAATTTGTAAAGTCATGTTATTGATCACTCTTTTAGACCAACACCTTGCAATCAAGATTTTTCACCATTAGTGTTTGATGTCATATGCATTTACGACTGTCATTCATTCTTTTTTGATTGTGACTGTAGGTAATTCTGAATTTTGTCAAAGTATATAAGAAAAGAACAACATCGGTTGGTGGTGCAAGTGTTCAATGGTATGAGAAACATCGATTGCTGGTGCATTTTCTAGTTGTCAATCTTCTCTTTATTTTCCATCTCATAGATTTATTAGATTCTTATATGCTACATATTTTATGTTAATTGTGTCAGTGATATATTTGAAATTTATACGTAGGATCATTGAGAGATGAGAAAGGAGTGAAGGGGAACATCACCATTGTAGGACCTTCAATCGACCTCCTTATCTAGCATGCATGAAGGTCATAGTACATCTCGTCAGGTGTATGTCTAACATTATTTATTTATTTCTCCTTTAATGATTTTTATGTGAGTCCATGTCTAAGATTGATAGGCTTTTGCAGGTTTTTTGTGGACCAAATTCCTATGATACTACACAACCACAGAGAGGCTACTACCCATGTGTTTCATCAGGAGCAGGGGATGTACATGTTTTGAAGCATTTTGGAATGCAAATAATGCAGCCTACTGAGGTGGAATGGAGAAACGAAATAGGGCAGCAACTACTTTTGTTTCTCTCAAGTACAATATATTTCATGATCTGTGCTGCAAATGGGAGGATTATTTCCCTACATGTATTGCTACAAGTATTGAAAAATGGGAAGATTTTCAAGATGTTCTTCCATCACTATTGTAATATTTTTCATTGACTTACTGTATGTTTTGATATACAAAAATTATGAGAAATTATACATACAAATGTGTGTATTCCTTAATATATGCCTCAATTAAATGTGTATATTACATTTAAAATTAGTTGTAATGCTTCATGGTTTACATTTAAAGTTGTATTCAAGGAAAAACATGTGGATTTATGAGTAAGAATTAAATAATGTCTAATATAATTGTAGAAATGCATATTTTATTGCCCTTATTGATGCAGAGGTGGTGGTAACCCAAAACACAAATTGACACAACTTCTCTCAAATATGCCAATCAAGACATCAAATTTCAATTAACTCAACCTTGTAAAATAGCATCAAACTCAACAAGGACCCTACAGAGGTTGTCAACATCCAAGAAATGATAATTAAATCAACTTTGCAAATCCCCAAGGTAGATTCATTGAATTCCTCAAAACTCACCTATTGACATATGTTTCCCTTGCAAGAGTTGGAAACCTATTTTTTAGAATTTTGGCCAATTTTTTTTAAAACACTTAGGAAACTAATCATGGATTCAAATACCCTTCTTAGAGATACATAATATACAAAAAAATCAAACACCTTCTTAGGACTAAGCGCCTCAAAATTGGACTTTCACAGTTTTAAGCCTCAAATTAAGCCCTTTTTACTAGGAGACTACCTTTAGATCTCCACACCAGACCTTATAACCCAAAAAAAGTCTTAACTCAAGTTCCCAAACCAATTTTTTTTAAGTCTCCTGACCCTAATGCATAAACAAGCCTCCAATGCAAAAACCCTCCTTATAGCCTAAATAACTAGGGTTTTAGGGTACCATTATTGAATCTTCACCTTCCCAACCATTCCTACCCAATATTACCGCTAAGCCATCTTTCAATAGTTCCACCCATGGTTAAGGAACACTCACTTGACCATTAAAAATATGGCTTATTCATTCCATAGGTCTGACCCACCAATTTCCAAGGGAAAACACACACCTCTAGCCCATCCTTTCATTCTTCAAGCCAAGGGATCATCCTTCCACACCTCTTACTCCTAAAGTAACATTCCCTACACTCAAACACATAATCCCATCAGGTTACATTTGATGATAGTAGGTGGGATGATGGTTATGCCATTAGAATAACCCCAAACCCTTAAGGTTGTTCAAGAACCCGGTAGGAGCAATTTGATGAATTAAGGCACTAAAAGACTAAACCAAACCTTTCCAAGGAACTAAAAACAAGTGAGAACATTTATCTATTGTTTCTCAAGGGAATTCAATACATATAAGACCTGTTTGGCCTGTACATAGGTAGGGAACTCAAAATTTTTAGTAAAACTATGAGAAAAAAAAGTAATTTCCAAGCTTTATTCTTTTCCCTCCGCTCCAACAACCACAACTTAGGCCTCTCTAGGATTTGCATAGCATTTCTCATCCTCCTCTAACTGATCAATTCCCCTAACCACCAAGAAACCAACTTTTCAAAACACATAACTATTGCAATTATGATTTTGTTACATTATGCAACTTTATCACTTTTTCTACTAACTATACTAATGACTCGATTATTTCATTGAGATACAATCTTTCATGTTGCCTTTTAGGCTTACAAACTCACTTGTTGACACATTTTTAATGTAAGGGTGCATTCTGACCATCAAACATGGAGATTTGTGACTAGGTGCTTAGGTGCTCCTGCACCACCTACCTTGTCAATCCTACTGAATTGGAAAGCTAGTGAGCTTGGCAAGCTAGTGAGCTGATGCAGAGTCAAGGGATTCACAATTCAACTCAATCATCCAATCACCAATAGCACCATAATTCCACATTGCTCAAACACATCAAATCATCAAGTTAGCCTTCTAAAATTCTCCCAAGAACTGAGACATATTTACTAACATCATTTAAACATGTTCAAACCAAAATCCATCAATCAAATCACTGTTTACACAATATTGCTCATTCTAGCAATCTAGGCATCAAATTTCAAGTAGGATTCCAAAACCTCAATCAAGTGTAACTTCTTATTGAGATCCTTCCAGACCTATACCAGCCACTTTTTAGCAACCCATTTTGGCCAATTTTAACATATCCAAAAATAAGATACACTTGTTTTGTAAAATATGTGTGAACCAATAGCCTACCCATTGGAAAATGCATCAAATTAGCCCAAAATTACAAAGGGACCACCAAAGAATCAAATAAAAAACCATATATTACCTCAAAAATTCTTTTAACATGTTTCAAAACTTAGGATTCACCAACTCTTAGGGGCTTAAAGGCTCAAATAAGCACCCAACAATAGAACCCTGGTTCCTAGGCTTTGATAATGCAAAAAAATAGAGGGTTTGATAGAAAACAACTTTGAAAAACTTCAAAAGATTATCCACTACTCCAAAAATGTTTTATATATGCCTGTATATGCAATATAGACCTTCATCCATCCATATTTCAAGTTATTTCAACAAAACACTACCTTAAACCACCAATTTCATACATTATTTCACTAAAAATAGACTGGAACAGCATAGGGATTCTTCAAAACCCATCCAAATATTATCCAAAATCAAAAAAACCAATGGAAAGTAATTTATAACCTTAAACAGACCTTCACACCAATTTTTACGATATTTTTTTGAAGAAATCAAAAGATATTGAATTTTAAATGCTTGCTGCCCTCTTAAAATCTGAACTTAACCACCTGGAGTAAATTTGCAATATCTTGAGAAAAACTTCATGAAATTTAATGAGACAAAAACCAAATTGATCTAGATTCATTCCACCATAAAATCCAATGACTTTCCATTGAGAATATGATCGTACAAGGCTGCACAACAACCTGCAACAATATTTTACCAGTAAAACTCAAAATTTTGCATATAAAAATAGGGCTCCATTATTGATTCCTCATTATTTGCATTCCCTTGACCTCTTGCTCGAGGTTCTCCATCAATTTAAAGCTTTTTCAACCTTAAATAACTCCAACCAATGAAAAAAAACTAACTTTTCACCTACTTGACTCTTGAACTTCCATATTTTTCCTTTACACCAATTTTGCATATTGACAACATTTTATGATTTGCACATTTTGCAACTTGACCCTTTTTCGAACTCAAAATTATATTGAAGATGGTCTCTAAGGACCTTAAAAACTCAAAATATGACCTTTACCTAAGATTGACTCTTCATATTTGTTGGAACTCTCAAATTTTGCAAATTTGAGATGCCTATTTCAAAATTTTGCTTCTGCACTTTCAGAAGAAACCTAAAGAATCAGTCCTGATTGACCCACTTTGGAGGCTTATAATTTGAAGCCTATTGATTGTCGTTCAAAACCCAGTTGCAAAAATACTCAGTAGACATATGTGAGCAGGCATGTCAAATTTTAGCTTCCCATGATAAGTTTTGACAACGTTTCAAAAAGTGAAGCTGGAAGGTTTTGCACTGTTTTGCTGTTTACAGATTGGCTGTTTGTGAAACAACTTACTGTTTGAGCTTGGTTTTTATAAAAAGTTCACTTTCATGTCAAAAAAAATGTTTTTCCCTATTCCCCATATCAACATGATCTCAGATGTCAGTTTGCAGAACTTCATGATTTGATTTGCTATTTTTAGCAGATCAAAACCAAATGCAGTTTGTTCTGTTTTGCAGCTACATTCCTGACAGCTTTTCTGAGAGGCCAACTTCAATTGTCAATAACTTTTGATCGGTGATGTTTCAAAGTAATTATTTTTTCACACGTGCTTAGGGTACCTTAATGATTTACTATGTCTGATGGAAGCTCGTTAGGAGTTATTTCACTATGTTTATAAATTGGCAGTTGGATCAGTTTTAATTGGTTCAGAATGGTTGTTGTTTCAAAAAAGTTTAATCGGGCAACTTTAGCGATTAATATCCGGTTCCTCATGATCTTTTTCTCTGAACCGTCTTTTGCACTATACTTTTGGATCAAATTTCTAAATTCCTGCAAGATTTGATGTCTCCCAGAGGCCATTTGACTGGGTTTCAAAGGCGATTCTTGAGTCAATTGGGTTAGCTTGCACAGTGTCATCTAATTGTTTCCAAATGTGTCAGAAAACAGTTGTTGATGCGGACCCAGTTCATTTTTCAACTTCACATGTATTCAAAAGGCAGTGTCAAATCATTTGAAAATGAATCTTGTTTGAAAACGAAATTTTTTTAGTCGAGCCACTTGGGGCCCGACATGCTTTGCATGATAGTAGAGTTGTGAGTATTGCATTGTGACAATCTTTTCATGTGAATCATTTTGATTAGTGAAGCAGGCTGATCATAAGGAATACAATGAAATTGAAGGGGGAGACATTTGGAATGTTTTGAATGTTACTAATTTCACATAGTCACACTTCTTGAAATGATGAAGCCACAATTATTGCTATGTATAAAAGAGATCAATCGGGAGCAATCAGGAGCAAGGTAAATGCATCCATTAAGGCAAGAGGTGTGGCCATGCATGTTGATAGAGCCTGCAACCTATGGAATAATGTGAACTTGGGGATATACATGTTGTAAAGTGAAAACTCATCTTAAGGAGAAAAGTTTGCACCAACAGTAGGAGATGTAGCAAAATTGTTTGAGGAATTTCCAGTTTGTTGAAGTCTTTTAAAAAAAAATTGTATGCAAATGAAAATGGCAGTGATGGTTCCTCAGATCATGGGGATTCATTGTGAGTGAAGAATGAGTTCTGCCACACCAAGTTTATGTTAAAGATAAAGGAAATCCCATGCCTGGAGTTTGAAGGTATCCATCAATGATTGCAAATGGGGAGTTTGGAGAGCAGTCACCAAAGGGAGGCCCACACCATGTATGGAGGAGGCCTGCACCGGTGAAGGAGGATGCGCGACTTGACAGTGGGGTGGCACATGCTAGGAAGACAACAAAGAGAAGGCCCACAGATCACACTACTGGTAGATGAGTGGGGCGCGACCAACATAGAGTGGAGCCCATGCCAGGAAGCAAATAACCCACGGATAATGAGGCTCACGCGACCAATGAAGGTGGGGAGCATAATCTATTGAAGGGGTCATTGCCAACAGAAACACCAGATGGTGGAGCTCGGCTTAGAGAAGCCACGCCAAATAGTGAAGATGGAAGGTGCAACCAGTGAGCGGGAGAGACTCAAAGCACGGTGCAAAGGAGCCCATGACCTAAACTAGAAGGGAGCCGCCATAGCCATGGAATGAGCTTGGGAGCTCGAAAAAGAGAAAGAAATTTAGGGCTTTTTGGACCCTTGCTTACGAACCTCACGAGAGTATTGATGACGAGGGAAGAAAAGCTACGGGGTATGCGAGCACGAGAGGAACCCGAAATTAAAATTTAAAATTTTAATTTTTTACATAGATTTAAAATTGGGGGTGGGGCCATTGCATTTTATTTTCTCGGGTGAGGAAAATATTCATTAGAAGATGAGTATAGGATATGGGTAAAATAATATTTACTCCATAGTGCAAACGGATGAGATATAAATGGCACGAGTAAATTGAAAATTGTCAGGGATGAAATTTTTAAATGGTGGGTCTATGCAATTTTTATGTGACAAAACATTTGGGGGTAAAATAATTTGCCTAGGAAGTTAAATGGTGAAATATTTAAAATACCCAATGTGGATTTTATCTAAGTAATAAAACATTGGAATTATAATTGCCCCCATGAGTAAATTTTAAAAGTGGAGAACTTATAAAGTGAATTGATTCACTTTGGAGGCAAAAGTTTAAAATTTGCTAAAGTATTGCTGCAGCAAATAAAGAGCAGAAAATAAAAACAGTTTGTGCACAAGAGATATTTTGAGTAGTTGGATGAAATAATGAGATTCTCCACATGGGCAGATTTTCTATTGCTGGTCAATCATGAGTAGATGCTATTTGAGAGAATGTTGTGGCTGCAAGGAAGAGGAGAAGATATTTTGTAGAATTATTGATCAACAGTGAATGAAGATTCTAGATGGCAATTGCTGATCAAATTTGGGGCTTCTTCTATTTCCTCTCTTCTTTTATATCTTCTATCATTCTCTCTTTGAAAAGAGTTCTGAGATTAGGTTATGAGATTAGTTCTGAAAAGGATCTAAGTTTTGTATTGGACCGTGTAGATAAAAATTTGTATTTTCTGAGTCATTGTTTAAGTCTATAAGCTGTAATTTTTATGAATTCAAGAGTAAATACAACCAGTTTATGCAATTAATATCATGAATGTCATCAGATTGTCTCTATTTTTGTACACTTTCAGTCATATAAATTCAATAATACAAAGTGTCTTTGAGTTTATCATCTCAAGTTTCATGAGATTGTTTTGTCTGTTCACTATTCTGTTTCAAGGAAATGGTTAAAATACTTTGAGCAAGTGAATGTGATTTCAAGTGTGCAGATAGGATTTGATAAGAAGAATCTAATTGATGATAAGAGAGGGACTGTTGGTGCAAGGCACTAATAGTTAATGCAAAGCATTAGCAAGTTAAATCCACTGGTTAAGGACTATTTGCTGAAGAATTCATTTTATGTGTTTGACTCCATGGCCCAGAATTGGCACTGATCTATTATGCAGTTTTTTGGATCTCAAAAAAAAAAATTTAAGTGTAAAATCATTCTTGTTCTTAGTGTTTGGACTGTTGTATGTCCTGCTTTCCAATAGCTGAGAGAGGGTTGAGTTACTAAGAATTTATCCAAGTTTGAACTTGTTAATGCCTCCCTTAGTATATTTGAATTGGAAATTATCTACTATAAAAAGCAATGTCAGTGTGTATGGTTGAATTAAGTTTTAAACATTCTATAGGTTTACCCACCTTGGTCCTGCAGAGCTAGAAGTGTAGGAGATGTCAGTCTTTGACTGAATCTTGTCAGTTGGCCACTAGTCTTTGTAGTTATCCTTGATAGGGGTTGGCTACCTCTTAGAGAGTTTCAAATTCTAGGTGGGTTGCTATTTTAAACACCAACAAAATGGTGACTCTGCTGGGGAGAATTTATTAAAATTTTAATTGCAGAATCTAGCATTAAGAGTCAGTGCATAGAGTCAAATCATGTGTCATTCTGAATTTGTTCAAGTTTGAAGGATTTCAACCTTGGAGAAGAAAGTGTTGCAGTGAACCTGAACAGTTTTGTAATCTGTGGTGCTCTGCTTGTGTAAAGGAACTTAGAGAAGAAGTTTAACTGTGAAAGAACTTCATATTGATTGAAGTTCAGTCCTCTGTGAAAAGAGGTGGTGACTCTGTTGATAGAACCTTTTACAAATTTGAAGAAAGTTCCAGATCTACAAATACTACCAGTGAATACTTTGATTCATGGATCATCAACGTAAAGTAGCTACCAGTGAATACTTTGATTCAGGTTTTCAAGAAGTGTCAAAAGTATAATAATCTTCAAGCATATAATACCCCAAAGTGTAAGAACCCAAGGGTTAATAAGCCTAGGTTCAATCCTAAATGCAATGATGTATTTGAAAGAGGACTTAAAGAAATCGATGAAAGACACCAAATGTCTCAACAAGCCCGGTGAAGAGACCATCAAACTGTGTCTACTTGTCAATTCATTGCACCTATTGTCAATTCCTTTGACCCATTGTATGCTCAGTTAGATTTGTCATGAGTTGATTATGAAACTGAAAGTATGTTAGCTCAAGTTTATAAGGAGATGCCTAGATTTGATGGGTATACCATATGTGAAGGAGATATACATGTTCAAATTTTTTCCAGCTTCATGGAGAAACATTCATTCAGAGATCAGGATATGTGGATGAGATTTTTTGTCAGATCTCTTCAAGCACGAGCTCGGGATTGGTATCTAAGTTTTCCTGAGAAGTCATTTCCTTGTTGGGATGAATTAGTGGTTGCTTATAAAAAAGAATTTGCAAGAGACCCTTATGATTTGGTCACAATATTAAAAGAAATTAGAAAGCAAGAGGAAGAGTCAAGTATTGATTTAAGTCATAGATTTGTTGTGTCCTTGTCACTAATCCTAGAAAATTTCAGACCTAGAACTTCTGATTGTATCCATATGTATTTTGAAGCTTATGAAGAAGGCTCTAGTGCATTGTTAAAGGATTTTGAAATACTAAGCATGTAGATGGCATACACAGTTTTGGATAGCTTGGAAAAATGGAGGAATGAGTATGTTCAAAGTTTTTTGTCTTCAGTTAGGGGCAAACATGCTAATGGAATCAGCAATGGTGTGAATGAAAATGATCAGATATTTTCAGACAAATGCATGCTTGAGAAAGTAGAAGATGAGAATGATGCATCATCGGATGATGAGGATGTTGTTAATGAACAACTTATAGAAGAAATGTACCCAACTGCAAATCAGTAGTTGAGTCTTCCGAGCTAGGAACCTGAAGAAGACTATGAGTGAGACAAAAGGGTTTTTTGATTTAGGAAATACTCTTAAGAACATAAGTTTGTCAGCTACAAGTGACAAAGTATGTGATGAATTTCAATTTGAAAGACAAGCCACAAGCAGTTGCAATGCGAAAACCATTTCTGGTTTTCAGTTTCATAAAGAAGATGTTTATGATTATCCTCAAGAGGATGCAAGTGACAAGTTCAGTGATGATACCTAATCTGATGTTGAAATGCAAAGTGATGTGGATTGTTGTTTTGACAACCCAAAAGAGAATAAGAAGGGAGAAGTGGACAGTTTATTTACTATTACTGGTTATGACTTTTCTTGTGATGATGTTGTCAACAATTCTACCTCCTATGATTGGGGAGATCCAGTTTATGATCAGCCTACTGAGTTCTCAAAGTTGGAAGATTATGATACTTTGATATTCCTTGATTTGCAATTTGACATTGCATCCAATTCAAGTGAAGGTAAAGAAGAGGAAGTGGTTGAAACAATAGATCAAAACAGTGATCTATTGAGTTGTGAACAAATTTCAAATCTGTTGACCACAAGATATCAGAAATGTGCACATGAAGACAACTCTCAGTTGGTGTATGCAGCCCCTGTTGACCTTCAAGATGCAAGGTATGATGCAAGCGAATCTGATTCTCTTTCCAATGATGAACAAACTGATTGTGATGATGCATTGTATGATGAGTATGAAGATATGGACACTGATGTAAGTTCAAAAATCTCTTTTGGTGAGTTTGAAGTAGCAAATGACCATGAGGTTTACATATCCAATGAGCCAAATCTTTAAGATTTTAATGCAGATTTGAACAAGTCTTCATTTGATGACTTGAATGAGCCAAGTAATGAGCCTAGACATGAGTTCTTTCATGTGGATGTTAATGCTGATTTTGATGAGAAATCAGGTTATGTCTCTGAACCAGAATTGCTTGTTGAGCAAGCTTGTGATATTGAAGAGGTTGATACCTTATGTTCAGAGGATGACTATATGATTACAGATATGAGTCAAAAATCCCTGATGACTATCAATACCAACATAATAAAGAAAAGTAACAAAGTGTGCTAATACATGAGTGTATTTGCTTGCATCCACTTGGAGATGGTTTGCATGATGAGCAAGATCTTTTGGTAAGTTCTTGTGATAGTTTTAATTTTGATATGCAAACTAGTAATCGGTTTGAGTTTAACAGTTCCAGCCACAAGGCAGAATGTGAGTGCTATTTTTGTCAGCTGGAAGAGGTTTTCATAGAATGTGGCGATGTGAATGACACTGAGGCAAGTTGTTTTCAGCTTGAAAATGATTTAAATGATGAATATAATCAGTTGTTGCTACATAATAATCAGCATTTTGAAAGTATGTCTGACTTTCAGATGCATAGTGATTGTGAACATGTTGATGATGTTGTGAATAATTTTATGTTAGGAGGTACCAACATGTTTTATCAGGTGGATGGTTGTGATCAAGCTATGCTTTCAAATGGTCTTGATCCCCATTTTCAAATACTGCCACTTAGTACTAAATTAGAGAATGAAGAAAGTAACAGTGATGTGACATATCTGATTTGGTTGACACTTGATGATAGAGTTGAACAGAGAGCAAGTTCACATTTGCACAAGGGCAATTTGGTATTGTTGTTTACAAAGATGCAGTCACCTATGTTGTTGTGGTTTGATAGAGGCAAACAAAAGTTGAGGGAGATCAGCTCTTTCTACAAAATTATGTTTGAAAAAGGAAGATGTTGATTCCTGTTTTTCATTTGGTAACCTGGGGTCATCAAATGAAGTTGAAAAAATAAGGTTGAATAAAGGGAGTAGTTTGAAGACACCTATTGGACTCAGCATTTGGTCTACTCCCCAGAGATATGGAATCTTGCTATGCCCACAGGGGGCATACATCCCTAGTCAGAGCCATTTTTGGCACTCTCAAATTTTACAAATTTGAGATGCGTATTTCAAAATTTTGTTTCTGCACTTTCAGAAGAAACCTAAAGAATCAGTCCCGACTGACCCACTTTGGAGGCTTATAATTTGAAGCTTGTTGATTGTCATGCAAAACCCAGTTGCAAACATACTCAATAGACATATGTGAGTAGGCATGTCAAATTTTAGCTTCCCATGATAAGTTCTGACAGTGTTTCAAAAAGTGAAGCTGGAAGGTTTTGCACTGTTCTTCTGTTTGCAGATTGTCAGTTTGCAAAATAGCTTCCTGTTTGAGCTGGGTTTTTGCAACAAGTTCACTTTCATGTCAGAATGAATGTTGTTCCCTATTCCCCATATCAACATGATCTTGAATGTCATTTTGCAGAACTTCATGATCTGATTTGCTATTTTAAGTAAATCGAAATCAAATGCAGTTTGTTTTGTTTTGTAGCTGCATTCTTGAAAACTTTTCTGAGAGGCCAACTTCGATCGTCAATATATTTTGATCAGTGATGTTTCACAGTAATTTCTTTTGCACACATGTTCAGGGTACCTTAATGATTTACTATGTCTGATGGCAGCTCGTTAGGAGTTGTTTCAATATGTTTATAAATTGGCAGTTGGATCAGTTTTAATTGGTGCAAAACGATTGCTATTTCAGAAAAGTTTAATCGGGTAGCTTTGCCAATTAATATCCAGTTCTTCGTGATCTATTTCTTTGAACCATCTTTTGCGCTATAATTTTGGATCAAATTTCTAAATGCTTGCAAGATTTGATGTCTCCCAGAGGTTTTTTGACTGGGTTTCAAAGGCGATTCTTGAGTCAACTGGGTCAGTTTGCATAGGGTCATCTAATGGTTTCCAAATGTGTCAGAAAACAGTTGCTGATGCAAACCCAGTTCATTTTTCAACTTCACGTGTATTCAAAAGGTAGTGTCAAATCATTTGAACATGAATCTTGTTTGAAAACAAATTTTGTTCAGTCGAGCCACTTGGGGCCCGACATGCTTTGCACCATCGTAGAGTTGTGAGTATTGCATTGTGGAAATCTTTTCATGTGAATTGTTTTGATTAGTGAAGCAGGGTGATCATAAGGAATACAATGAAACTAAAGGGGGAGACATTTGGAATGTTTTGAATGTTACTAAATTCACATAAACACACTTCTTGAAACAATGAAGCCACAATTATTGCTATGTATAAAAGAGATCAATTGGGAGCAATTAGGAGCAAGGTAAATGCATCCATTAAGGCAAGAGGTGTGGCCATTCCTGTTGACAGAGCCTACAGCCTGTGGAATAATGTGAACTTGAGGATAGACATGTTGTAAAGCGAAAACTCATCTTAAGGAGAAAAGTTTGCACCAACAGTAGAAGATGTAGCAAAATTGTCTGAGGAATTTCCAATTTGTCGAAGTCTTTAAAAAAAAATTTGTATGCAAATGAAAATGGTAGTGATGGCTTCCTCAGATCATGGGGATTCAGTGTGAGTGAAGAATGAGTTCTGCCACACTAAGTTTATGTTAAAGATAAAGGAAATCCCACACCTGCAGTTTGAAGGTATCCATCAATGATTGCAAATGGGGAGTTTGGAGAGTAGTCACCAAAGGGAGGCCCGCACCATGTATGGAGGAGGCCTGCACCGGTGAAGGAGGATGCATGGCCTGACAGTTGGGAGGCACATGCCAGGCAGACAACAAAGAGAAGGCCCGTGGATCACACTACTGGTAGGTGAGTGGGGTGCGGCCAACACAAAGTGGAGCCCACACCAGGAAGCAAAGAACCCATGGATAATGAGGCTCACGTGGCCAATGAAGGTGGGGGACATAAACTATTGAAGGGGTCGTTGCCAGTACAAACGCCAGATGGTGAAGCTTGGCTTAGAGAAGTCACGCCAAATAGTGAAGATGGAAGGTGTGACTAGTGAGCAGGAGATCTACAAAAAGTTGAAGGCGAGGCTCAAAGCATGGTGCAAAGGAGCTCACGACCTAAACCAGAAGGGAGCCGCCATAGCCATGGAATGAGCTCAAGAGCTCGAAAAAGAAAAACAAATTTAGGGCTTTTTGGACCCTTGCTCACGGACATCACGAGAGTATTGATGACGAGGGCAGAAAAGCTATGGGGTATGCGAGCACAAGAGGAGCCCGAAATTAAAATTGAAAATTTTAATTTTTTACATAGTTTTGAAAATGGGGGTGGGGCCATTGCATTTTATTTTCTCGGGTGAGGAAAATATTCATTGGAAGATGAGTATAGGATATGGGTAAAATAATATTTACTCCATAGTGCAAATGGATGAAATATAAATGGCATGAGTAAATTGAAAATTGCCAGGGATGAAATTTTTAAATGGTGGGTCTGTGCAATTTTTACGTGACAAAACATTTGGGGGTAAAATAATTTGCCTAGGAAGGTAAATGGTGAAATATTTAAAATACCCAATGTGGATTTTATTTTAAGTAATAAACCATTGGAATTATAATTGCCCCCATGAGTAAATTTTAAAAGTGGAAAACTTATAAAGTGAATTGATTCACTTTGGAGGAAAAAGTTTAAAATGTGCTAAAGTATTGCTGCAGCAAATAAAGAGTAGAAAATAAAAACAGTTTGTGCACAGGAGATATTTTGAGCAGCTGGATGAAATAATGAGATTCTCCACATGGGAAAATTCTCTGTTGCTGGGCAATCATGAGTAGATGCTATTTGAGAGAATGTTGTGGCTGCAAGGAAGAGGAGAAGATATTTTGCAGAATTATTGATCAACAGTGAATGAAGATTCCAGATGGAAATTGCTGATCAAATTTGGGGCTTCTTCTATTTCCCTCTTCTTCTATATCTTCTATCATTCTCTCTTTGAAAGGAGTTCTGGGATTAGGTTCTGAGACTAGTTCTGAAAAGGTTCTAAGTTTTGTATTGGACTATGTAGATAGAAATTTGTATTTTCTGAGTCATTGTTTGAGTTTGTAAGCTGTAATTTTTATTAATTCAAGAGTAAATACAACCAGTTTATGCAATTAATATCATGAGAGTGCTTCCACATTCATGAATGTCATCAAATTGTCTCCATTTTTGTACACTTTTAGTCATATAAATTCAATAATACAAAGTGTCTTTGAGTTTATCATCTCAATTTTCATGAGATTGTTTTGTTTGTTCACTTTTCTGTTTCAAGGAAATGGTTAAAATACTTTGAGCAGGTGATTTTGATTTCAGGTATTCAGATAGGATTTGATAAGAAGAATCTGATTGATGATAAGAGAGGGATTGTTGGTGCAAGGTACTAACAGTTAATGCAAAGCATTAGCAAGTTAAATCCAATGGTTGAGGACTGTTTGCTAAAGAATTTTTTTTATGTGTTTGACTCCATGGCCTAGAACTGGCGCTGATCTATTATGCAGTTTTGTACATCTTAGAAACAAAATTTTAAGTGTAAAATCATTCTTTTTCTTAGTGTTTGGACTGTTGTATGTCCTGCTTTCCAATAGCTGAGAGAGGGTTGAGTTACTAAGAATTTATCCAAGTTTGAACTTGTTAATGCCTCCCTTAGTATATTTGAATGGGAAATTATCTGCTATAAAAAGCAATGTCAGTGTGTATGGTTGAATTAAGTTTTAAACATTGTATAGGTTTACCCACCATGGTCCTGTAGAGCCAAAAGTGTAGGAGATGTCAGTCTTTGACTGAATCTTGTAAGTTGGCCACTAGTCTTTGTAGTTATCCTTGATAGGGGTTGGCTACCTCTTAGAGAGTTTCAAAGTCTAGCTGGGTTGCTATTTTAAACACCAACAATATCCCTTTACAGAACATTTTACATCTTTTTGCAAATATGACAAAATTTGACAAATTGTTATCAATGACCATACAACCTAACAAAACACCCTTAAAATGACTTAAATACATTAAAAATGGTTTTGGAAGACCTTATTTTATGACACCTAAGCATTTATTTACAAATAGGCCTCATGGAGGCTTGAGTGCAACAAGGTGCTCCTGCACCATGAGCTCACTGGCTTGCCAAATCCATAGGGTTGACAAAGTAGGGATAGCATATGCCTCATATAAATTGATGCAACCTAGGTCATCTCTAACATACCTTAATTTCACCTAAGAATCCTTTAGAGAAACTTGCTAAAAACTTGAAAACAACATTGTCGAACCTCACTTTTTCATGTAAAAACACCCCAAATGCCACCTAGGGCATCACCAAAAATTGGTATGGGCACCTCCTAATGTAGTGTGGATCAACCAAGATGTGATTTGACATAACTTCTCTCAAATATGCCCACTAAGACATCAACATTCAATTGACTCAACAAGGTACCTCAACTTCCCAACCATGGATTCCATTAGACCAAACATGATCAGAGGCTTTGGAATATCTTGAACATCCCTTACTTGTCTGATCAACACCTACCAATATGAATTTTCACTTTAGCAACAACCAACAAATCTTCAAAAAAAAATTAGGCCTTAACTTCCTTGTATCCCTGTCAACTAGGATAGTCAACAATAAATCTAGTTGGAGGCAAGAACCAGACAATTGAAAAAGGTTTCAGACCACTTACGCAAGCCTCTTCAAACTCCCAAGACCTCAAGGTATGACATTCAACAAAACAACTACTATGGACCAATCTACAGCGCCACAAGGGGACCTAATAAGGCTGTTGCAAACAAGAACCAAGCTATGTAGGCTCTCCCCAACTCCCCTAACCCATGAATATGGTTCTTACAACATCAATACACACATCTCAATAGATTCCACTCACAACTCATCAAACTCAAACTTTCTTACACAAAATTAGGCTTGTCACATGAGGATGCCAAGCCTAAGGTAACCAATAAATCACTCCAAACTCCCTGCCATTCTCCAAAACCTCTTCAAAAAAAATTTACATGATGAACTCTACCATTCCACCAAGAATTAAGCCTTGACCAAAAGGGAATGGTGAGTTGTGTGCATTTTTGTGATCAAAACCTAGTTTTTTAGGGTTTTTGACTAGTTCTAGAAGAATGATGATAACTGCATCTATTTTTTATGGAATTGGACCAAACCACTACCAAAAAGAAGCTATCTCAATCCTCTATCAAACCATGTTAGACTTGTAGCTGTATAGACAAGGTATAAGCCGTACCAAGCATGGGATCAACAAATTTACACAAAAAATCAAAAAAATAGAGAAGAGTGTGAATAATTCTTATTAGATTTTCTCCAAAAGTTCAAAAACAACCTCCATTCAAGCCTCTCAAGGCTTTACATAGTCCTTTACAACCTTCTCTAACTGATCCATTCCCTCAACTAACTAAAAATCAACTTTTAAAACAAGTAACCGTTGCATTTCAAATTTATTGCTTTAAGCAACTTACAAATTTGCAACTTTATACTCCTCCAACCTAATGAATACAACTAATGAACTCTAAAACCACAAAAATGGCATGGAAATAGCCTTATTACATCAACAGAACTCCATTCTTGTACACTCATATACAAATACACAAATTTTCCTTCAAAGGCTACAAAGACAACTTCTAGTGCAAGATTGAAATTTTCACATTTTTTATCACTAGACCTAAAACTCATCCTAAAACATACCTAATGGTGTTAATTGACCTTATTCAAGTCAAATCATGCTCAAAATACCCACAACAACCTATTGACCAACCTATTTACCATCAGATAATCAAATATTGAGGGTGAGGTGTAGGCAAGGGTTTATTGAAAAAACATACTCCAAACCTTCCTACAACCTGTAACATATGAGTTTCTGCAACATAGAATTATTACTTAAACATTATAAAATCCTGCATATTAGATCATATAACAATGGAATAAAATAGAGAATTAATGAGAAAATAAATAAACTAGATTGATCTCACCTATGTCTTCTCTCCTCCATGCTTCACTTCCATTGTACCTTCTTAAGATTGCTGTGATAATAATGCCCTCAGATTTGTCAGCAAATTATCTATGCTTAGCCCTAGCAATGCCTTTGAAGGATTTAAATTACTAAACTATGCAACTAGAAACTCAATCCTAATATGCAAGTAGTAATCATAAAAGCCTAAAATAATTAGAATTCCTATAATAAAAGTAGTCTAAGTAAATGATCATGGATCCAAAAATGAGATCAAGATTGTCATTTTATAGAAAATTCAATCTTGAACGGACAAACAAGATGAGAGATTGAGGAATGCCCTAGAATCAAAGGTCAAGATTCAATAAAGCAACTCTCAATTAGGGTTAGGGCAGAATATACATATGTGTGAATAAGATTTAATTAAATAAATTAAATCATGACTAAATATGATAGTTGAGATGAAACTAGTTAAAATTAGAAGACAAGAGGATGCAATTTTAGAAAATCCGTAATTTTAGAAATTACTTGATTTGTAGAAGAATAATTCCATTTTGAATTAAATTAATTCAAAATATGGATTTTGTGAGATAAGAAGTAATTTATTTTTGAAATTAATTACTAAATGAAGAATCAGTTAAGTATGTGAGATATTTTTAATTGATTTGTTTTATTTAAAAATATAGAGGTGTCACATGCCATAATTAAATAATTAAAAATAATTATTTAATTTAGGAGAAGTAGTTAATTAATTAAATAAATTAATTGAATTTATTTAATTAAGAAGATTTAGGAATTAGTGACACATTAAATAAATACATTTTAAATATATTCATTTAATAATCAAGAGGACATTAATGATAAGGATTAATTAAATAAATAGGATTTATTTATTTAATAATCATGCAGAATGAGAGATTATGAATTAATTAAATAATTATGAATTATTTAATTAATAGTTGAATGTGGGTTAGGAACATAATTAAAATGTTATAATCATGTCGTGACGAAAGGTGGTAAAATAGTGCTTGCAGGTCTTGGTCATTTTTATGTGTCTACATTTGCCCCTCTTTGTCATAATGCAGCTTGTCACATTATGGCAAAGAAAACAAGTCCAAAATATGCCCCAATGCAAAATAGTATGAGGAAGAATGATGAGGAGGTAACGGTATGCCCCCTCGAGAGGACAATTGAGTTCAGAGGACACGAGTGTGCTCTCAAAATGGATGAAAGGACTAGAAGATAAAAGACAAAAGTATATAGGAAAGATAGATAAGGATGATAATGATGCAGACTAGAAAAAAATGTTTATAGAGAAAAAGACAAATGTTAGGATAGAAGACACAGATGTCGATATGGGGAAGGCAATGCAAGTTGATGCGGAAAATGAAATGCATGTTATAATCGTTCAATATTTGCCAAGGTACTAATAAGTGTTGCTTGAATCATCATTGGGTGGTAAAAATGACACAAATGGACAACAAACACCAGGGTATGACATAGACCAAGGTGTGCAAGGTCATCCACTTGCAAGATAGACAATCGCAGACAAGGAATGTCCTAACTCATACTAGAGGCCCATTTGCCCCAGCCTTTTTGTTAAGACAATCCACAGACAACAGTGAAAGAAAAAAAAATAGGTCATGAGACGTCATCAAACCTCTAAATCCTTCATTGGACATCCTTGAGGTAGCTAGTAACATGAAAAAATAACAAGTCAATAAAAAGATAAGACAAGATAGCCAAAAATTCACAGTCATTTACTTGTATTGCCCATGTTGTTTGTCGAAGATTAATTGTTTGAAAGCTTGATAGTTTGACAGTTTTGACGGTTTGACAGTGCCTAAGGTCAGGAAGGACACATCCTAAAAAGGAAAAATGACACTTTGACAAGATCCAAATCCAAGAAGGACACATCTTGAAGAGGACCAAAAAGTGATGAGATTGACATTTTGACTAATGCTTTGACAAGTTGACTGATGTTGATTGTATAATTGATTGGCTGATGTTGCCTAATGTTGACTTGATTTTGACGTTTGTCATTGAGTGTGATTTATGTGACTGACGCGACCATGTTTGACTTATGATTTTATATTGGATAGACCTAACAGACTGACCTAATGTCTCAGGGATTCAAAGATGAATCTTTCCTACGTAGCAAAAGCGCAGAGACAATGTAGTTCATACATGGACAAGAGATTGACTGATGCGATTGATTGAACTGACGGGACTGACATTGACTTTGACTCTGTTTTGGTTTTTTGACTTTGATTTGGATGTTTTTATGTTTTCTTAGGACATTTTTCAAATTTTTAGGTTTTTGTCAAGACTTTTTCTAATTTTTATGACTTTTTGATGGACTTTTTGCATTTTTTATGACTTTTGATGTTTTATGAAAATTGTGACAAATGCATGTGAATGATGTCAACACACATGAATCCAAGGACAACCATGATTTTGCTGCTAGCCAAGCTGAATATTGACGGATGGGTGACGATGATGATGACAACGTTGTTTGACATGGGAAGGACACATCCCAAAACAACGTGGAGATGACAATGATATGACAAGAGGATAAAAGTCTACAGCAGGTCTAGCGACAAAGCCAAGGAATGTTTTGGATAATGTGCTAGGGTATCACATTGTTGCATTTGAAATGATTTGATGAGGACTAGAATGGGATGACGGAGGATTTGTAGGACCATTGACAAAGGAAATCAAGATGGGTGATAGGTATAAGGCAAGAGAGATTGATGACTTGGACTAGGAGAATTATCATATGGTCTCCAAGGACAATGTAGCATAGTGAAAAGAAGGCTGTGAAGGTAATGACATGATATTTTGTGACTAGTGTATGAGCAAAGGATGAACATGTCAAAAGTGTTCCAAAGCCTGATTTGTGTTTGCCTTAGTCTTTCTCAAGATCAAAATAAGTAGGAAAATGGATGGGTATGATAGGGCTAAGATGGATGGATGAGAATGGGAGATGAGATGACCTGCCCCTAAGTGCAATGGTGCACATAGATGATTTATTCTACACATGATGCCTGTTTGCAAGGTTTTCAACATGGTACTTATCCAAAGCACCTATTTGCCAAGTTTTCACCATTGGACGAAATTTTTCCCTTTACTATTTTCTGGATTTTTTGATTTTTTGGGTGTCACCATGATGCCTGTTTGCCAAGTTTTCATCAAGGGATGATTTTTCAATTTTTCACATTTTCTTTTTTTTTTGCACTTTTTTTTTTGCTGAATAGCCTTGATGCTTTATATGACCACTGACTGTGCTGAAGCCTTTAACAATGTTGATGTAGAGACTGGTGCCATGACATGCCAATAATGACCTTTCTGAAGTAGTTGCCTTGTCAAGATGATAGCGCTTGCATACACCTGATTGATGTCATTGTGATCTTTGTTGATACTAGAGTTGGCCTTATCCGAATACACACATCGCGATAGAGTGCCATGAGAGTCCTTATGATAGAGAGTTGTTGCCAATATGCGACGTATTTTTGACATGGGATGTTTGGACTTTAAGGAGGATGTAGGATTATGACGGATGATGGTGGACATGGACGGGTTGGTGGGTTGTCTGGATGTACTGGTTTTTATTTTCCAAACTTTGTGTGTTGGGTTAGGATGTTGTTTGGAACCAACATTTTCATATGTCCTTCTTGATGGCCATTTTGATGGAGGTGGACATGTATTGTATGTGGGAGTCCTCTTATTCTGTGGCTCCACATTTTGATTGACTTTTGAATTTGGTATATTTTCTTTGCCTAATTCATTCTTTTCTTGACTTGATCCATTTTGTTTTGGGACCCATTATAACTTCATTTGTCCACTTGTATTTTTTTCTGATTTGATGGCCTTTGACATTTGATTTTGGATTTTGTATTTGTAAGACTTTGGTTGGTTCCAAATGGAAGGTTTATTCATGATGGACTGATGGTTCAAGGTGTGGAGGGAAGGGGTATTAGCAACAATCTTATGACAAGGACTACTCGTGATACCCATTTTGACATTTGTATTAGATAAAGTTGCCCCTAGTATCGAAGAGGGACCACTAACATTGTTTGATTTTCTGACTAATGAATAGCCAAGACCTTGATGTCTGTAATGTACATGAACTTGTATAGGTTCCGAAATTCCTTGTTCATGTAGGCCTAGTCCTTTGCCTTGATAAAGCATGTTCTGACAGATTTTGTTGGTGATGGGATACTTGTAATTTTGGAAGCAAGATGCTAACCCTTCGTTATTGGGGAGATTAATGCTTGAAATCTTCTCGTCTGTAAGAAAGCTTGCTCTGAAAAACTTAGATGATCCTAATTGATAGGATGTTGTAGCTTTACTGACATGTTGGGAAGGTTTTTGATTAATATCTTCAGTCTGATTAGGTGACCTGTCAGATTTCGATGATTTTGTTGGTGCTTCCAAGTCTATGTCAAAACTGTCTTCATGGTCATTCTCATAGAGCCCATTGAATTCAACTATAGCTTGATCATTTGAAAATATGTCCATGCTAGAAGACTCTTGTTCTAGCAGTAGATCATCTATGTGTCCCATGGAGGCAAGTGTCTCACTTTTGGGAGTGTCAATACTTGAATGTTGGATGGAGTCATGTTCAAGTGTTTGATCGTGACTGGCATAGAGGTTAAGGGGTGGATCATTTTGGACTTCTTGATCAAAGATAGTGTCTTGATCAAAGATGGGTGCGTTTTGAATGTCATGATTGGAAATAGGATCTTGATCATGGATAGGGTCATCTTGAATGACATGGTTTTGGATGGACTCTTGAGCGAGAATAGGTGTATTTGGTGTTCCATGATTGTCCGGGAGGACTTCTTGAATGGATGTAAAGATGGAGTCATGGAATGGACTACTGTGATCTTGACATGATGGTGATGTTATAATGTTGTACTTTGGACTTGCCTCTTGACATGTATCCTCAAGTGTATGCAAGGAGATGGGACTTTGGAGACCATGACTAGATATGTTTTCATGACAAAATGGAGTGTCTTGAAATGGATTAGTGCATGATGGACTAGGATATGACATGGAGGTTTGGACTTGGTTGAGGGATGATGGACTAGGATAGGACATGACTGCTTGACAAGGATATGATGTGGATGGAGGACTAGGATATGACATGAATAGAAGACTAGGATATGACATGGATGGATGATTAGAATATGACTTGAGGGCTTGGACTAGATTGATGGGTGGATGATTTCCTTTGTCAAAATTAGGGTGGGTATGACTATTGGAATTTTGTTGTGACTTAGTGCCATGGATGGTGTTAGGGAACCCTTGATAGTAGATGGATAGAGGACTAGGACTCATGGATTGTTGGTAAGAGGGATAGATGGATGGAGGACTAGAGGTTGAGGTGTATTTGGACTTGCATTGGAGGTATAGCATTTTGAAGTCCCTAGCAAGTTGTGCTTGACCCTTACTATTGAGTTGGCTTTCAATTTGAATAGCAAGCATGTCATAGTGACTTGAAGACATGATGGTGGATGGAATGAGACTAAGACTTATGCAAAGTGAAAAAGGCGATGCCTTATGTTAAGTGACTTTTAGGAAAGGTTTTTCTCACCAATCAAAGTCTAGCCAATGTCTCATTTTGGATTGTCAAAGGACTAATTTGAAGGACAAGATGATAAAGTGACAAGGTGATATTTCCACAATAGACTTATGAGTTGGAAGTAGCTCACCAAAGGACAATGACCTAGGATTGGTTTGCTTTGACTTGGTCTAATGACAATGTATTTTTGAGACAATGGTTTGACAAAGTAAGGAAATTTTGCCTATCCCAAAGGTGTGCAAGTGAGGACTTTAGAATTTTCCTATGAAGATGAGGATGAAGGATTGCAAGCTAGATGAAAAATAAAATGCAAAGATGGATGACTTAGACAAGTGCTTTTCTGGTTTCAGACAAAAGCTGTTGGAAAAAATGCCAGTAAAATTTGGTTGCAAAAGTTTGGCCTCTGGTTTTTGATTGGAAATCTTTTTTCCCAAATGACAAGAAAATGCATCGCTTGATGCTTCACATGTAGTGCAGATTCAAATGTGTCTCAGGTTTTGGCAAATGTGGTGCAATATATCGGATATGTTGCATGATTTAGTAGGTGTTCGGTATTGCTAATGCGGTTTGACAGGTCAATTGCATTTTGATAGTGCATATGTGACTTAGAAGTTAGCAATTGCGGTTCACTATTGTGAATGGGGCGTTTTATCACACAAATGTGTGAATGACAGTCGATTGCGGTTTTAGGACTGGAAAATACGACTCAAGATACCAAATGTGGTTTAATACTGGCAAATGTAGCTTTATATGTTTCAATTGCAACTCGTTAGAGCAAATGTGGCTCAAGATGAATCAAATGTGGCCCATAAGAGCAAATGCGGCTCACGATAAGGTGAATGCGGTTTATCAGAGCGATTGCATTGCAATGGACAATTTTTTTTTTAGAAAACTGAGCACTATTTTGTAGTTTTGACAAGTTTTTTGACCTAGATTTTTGATGTTCAGTTTGTTGAAGTCTATTTAAAATAGTTGGAAAACACAAAAATTAAAACCTTAAATGTATGTTCAAGTAGACTCACTCTTAATAGTCAAGGGTTCATCGTAACAATCACAACCCACAGCTTAAAATCACGTCGACTCACACAGCCATGTCACCCCCTAGAGGGTGCCCGTGTTTTTGTCTTTTCCAAGTGCTTACTTAAGGTGACGGAAGTGGATACCAAATCCCTTGAGCAAATAGTCTATAGTGATTATATGGTGAGTGTCTTGGGGGGAGATTCTTCCCTCCCCTTGCACCGTGATTGAGACAATGTTTGGATACTGACTCGGCTAGCTTCTACACTATGGTTCTTAGTCAAGGTTTCTGTTTGGCACGGAAAATAACAAACTTTCTCAAGAGACCTCCCAACCTTTAGAACAAAGGTTTTGGGGATGGTTATCTTTGCACACTGCCGTCGAATTGCGGGCTTTCCCTGAATTCATTTTTTATTATAGTGAGTTGGAAAACCTAGCTTTGGTTGTTCCCACTTAGGTTGTTCCCGTAGGATGAGTACTTTTTCCCACTACGGCAAGCCTTCTAAAGGTTGTAATAAAGTAGTAAAATGCTAAAAATAAAAATGGATAAATCTGGCTTTTTGATCACCTAGTAAAGGGGAGAGCATATACCTATTATAAACACAAACACAGTAAACAAATGTTCAGTTTTAAACACAAATGAAAGTTTTTTTATTCTAAGTGAAGATATTGCTTCACAAAAACATGGGGTTTATTTTAATCCAAACAAAGTAAAGTGTGGTGACTATCCTAGATTGATAAATTCCAAGTTAAGTTGCCTATCCTAGGATTGATAAATTCAGCCTTAAGTGTCTATCCTAGGGTTGGTTCTTTTTAAATACCAAAAAAGAAAATAAAAATAAAGACTGGCCGCGGTCGTGTCAGATCTAGATTACAATTCTAAAAAAATGAACTTTTACTAGTCAAATGTGGCACGCTCTGGCATATGCGGCTCAACAGATGTGGCTCAGGATTTCATTTGCGGTTTAGGTTCTAGCAAATGCGTTGCATAGTTGTGAATGCATCGTTCGCGAGCGCAAATGTGACTCGACAGAGCACTTGCATCGTCTAAGACTACGGTTGCGGCTTTCCGTGCACCGATACCTACAAAATAAAATGCAAAGTCGTACGAAAACTTGAAAAATGTGTGTTAGATTGTCGGGTTCACCAATGTAACATATGAGTTTTTGCAACATAGAATTGTTAGTTGAACATTATAAAATCCTACATATTAGATCATATAACAATGGAATACAATAGAGAATTAACGAGAAAAGAAATAAACTAGATTAATCTCACCCATGTCTTCTCTCCTCCATGCTTCACTTCCATTGTACCTTCTTAAGATTGCTGTGATAATAATGCCCTCAGATTTGTTAGCAAATTATCTATGCTTAGCCCTAGCAATGCCTTTGAAGGATTTAAATTACTAAACTATGCAAGTAGTAATCATAAAAGCATAAGATAATTAGAATGCTTGTAATAAAAGTAGTCTAAGTAAATGATCATGGATCTGAAAATGAGATCAAGATTGTCATTTTATAGAAAATGCAATCTTGAATGGACGAACAAGATGAGAGATTGAGGAATGCCCTAGAATCAAAAGTCAAGATTCAATAAGGCAACTCTCAATTAGGGTTAGGGTAGAATACCCATATGTGTGAATAAGATTTAATTAAATAAATTAAATCAGGATTGAATATGATAGTTGAGATGAAATTAGTAAAAATCAGAAGACAAGATGATGCGATTTTAGAAAATCAGTAATTTTAGAAATTACTTGATTTGTAGAAGAATAATTCCATTTTGAATTAAATTAATTCAAAATATGGATTTTGTGAGATAAGAAGTAATTGATCTTTGAAATTAATTACTAAATGAAGAATCAGTTAAGTATGTGAGATATTTTTAATTGATTTGTTTTATTTAAAAATATAGAGGTGTCACATGCCATAATTAAATAATTAAAAATAATTATTTAATTTAGGAGAAGTAGTTAATTAATTAAATAAATTAATTGAATTTATTTAATTAAGAAGATTTAGGAATTAGTGACACATTAAATAAATACATTTTAAATATATTCATTTAATAATCAAGAGGACATTAATGATAAAGATTAATTAAATAAATAGGATTTATTTATTTAGTAATCATGCCTAATGAGAGATTATGAATTAATTAAATAATTATGAATTATTTAATTAATAGTTGAATGTGGGTTAGGAACATAATTAAAATGTTATAATCATGTCATGACGAAAGGTGGTAAAATAGTGCTTACAGGTCTCAATCATTTTTATGTGTCTACACAACCAACCAAAGCCTAAAACACCTTCAAAAAGGTCTGTACAACCTTAAAAGTTCAAGAGATATCGCTGTCCCCAAAGATTTATTCAAACCCTAGTACTAAACCACCATTTTCCACTAAAAAATGCACCATTTGACATCTACGACATCACCTAAAAACCCTCTATTCACCTCCCTTGCACAAAAAACTTTGCACACATGTTTTATAACCCTAACTAAGCCTTTCCATCAAGTTATAGAAGCATACAGTCGGTCCAAGGCTTAATATGACATTTTAATGTACTCAAAATCCTTAAAAAATGGGGTATACAGATCAACCCTCAGTATTTGGCTTCTAAAATGCACAAAATCACTTGAAATCCAACCAAACCAAAACTAAAATGGAGTTAAGTCTACTTCCCACCTAGATCCATTGAAACGATAGCACAATCACTCTGAGATACATTCAACTGGATTGATCCCTTGAGGGTCCAAAGTGCCAAAAGACAACAATATTTGAAAGGGTATTAGTCATAAACCGTGGTGCGTACGGAATATCTATATAAACTTATGAGATCATGTTGGGCCCCTCTACAATAACCTCTCTTGGTTTTCGCTATCTCAAAGGCATTTTTCTATAGTGTCCAATTTTCACTTGATGGAAAAAGTGTGAAATGCAAGTAGTTGAAAGTTGCAAAGTGGTGCAACTTTCGTTCTATAGCTCCTATGACCAAACAGATTGTTCCAAAATGTCTTCATTGGTATGTTTATGTGAGGCATGTTCCTCTTTCACACCCAAACACACAGAATCGCTCTAAACTACATTCAACCAGATCAATCCCTTAGGGGTTCAAACTGCAAAATGGCTGCAAAATTCGGCATGCTATTACTCAGTTGCCGTGATTCTTAGAAAATTATCATCCAAACCTAAAAGATCACATTGGGCCCCTCTACAATAACATATCTTGGTTTCATCTATCATGGAGGCATTTTTCTGTGGTGGCGAATTTTCTCTTGGGGAAAAGTTGTCAAATGTAAGTAGTTGAAAGTTGCAAAGTGGTGCAAATTTCGTTCTGTAGCTCATGTGACCAAACAAACTATTCCAATGCATTCACATATGTATGTTTATGCTAGGAATAGTCCTCTTTCACACTCAAACATGCGGAATCGCTCTGAGCTATGTTCAATCAGATTGATCCCTCAAGGGTCCAAAGTGAAAAATGGCTGCAAGCTTCAGCATGCTATTACTCAGATGCCCTGACACTTAGAAAATTCCCATCTAATCCTATGAGATCATGTTGTGTGCCTCTACAATAACCTCTCTCATGTTTATCTATCTCAAAGGAATTTTCTAGTGGTGTTCAGTTTTCACTTGATGGAAAAATTGTCAAATGCAAGTAGTTAAAAGTTGCAAAGTGGTGCAACTTTCGTTCTGCAGCTCATGTGACCAAATAGAGTGTTCCAATGCATCCAAATAGGTATTTTTACATTCAGAATGGTCCTTTTTCATACCCAAACATGCATAGTTACTCCGAGCTACGCTCAACTAGATCGATTCCTTAAGGGTCCAATGTGCAAAATGGCTCCAAACTTCAACATGTTGTTACTCGGATACCATGAAACTTAGAAACTTCTCATCTAATCCTAAAAGATTGTATTGGGAACATCTACAATAACCTCTCTCGGTTTTCGCTATCTCAGAGGCATTTTCCTGTGATGGTAAATTTTCACTTAGGGAAAAAGTTGTCAACTACGGGTAGTTGAAAGTTGCAAAGTGGTGCAAATTTTGTTTTGCAGCTCATGTGACCAAATGAATTGGTCCAATATGTTTGAATAGGTATGTTTACACTATACATGGTCCTCTTTCACACCCAAACATGCAGAATCACTCTGAACTATGTTCAACTAGATCGATCCCTCAAGGGTCTAAAGTGCAAAATGGCTGAAAAATTCAACATGCTATTACTCAAATACCATGATGCTTAGAAACTTCTCATCTAATCCTAGGAGATCATGTTGGGCCCCTCTATAATAATCTCTCTTGGTTTTTTCTATCTCAGAGGAATTTTCTTGTGGTGGCAAATTTTCACTTGGGGAAAAAGTTATCAAATGTAAGTAGTTGAAAGTTACAAAGTGGTACAACTTTCATACTGAAGCTCATGTGACCAAACAAACTATTCCAATACATCTGAATAGGTTTTTTTATGCTAGGAATGGTCCTCTTTTGCACACAAACATGTGGAATCATTTCGAGCTATATTCAACTGGATCGATCCCTTAAGGGTCCAAAGTGCAAAATGACTACAAATTTCAGCATGTTATTACTCAAATACTGTGACTCTTAGAAGCTTCTTATCTGATATTACAAGATCATGATGGGCCCCTCTAAAATAAACTCTCTTGGTTTTTTCTATCTCAAAAGAATTTTCCTGTGGTGGTGAATTTTCTCTTGAGGAAAAAGTTGTCAAATGCAAGTAGTTAAATGTTGCAAAGTGGTACAACTTTTGTTCTACAGCTCATGTGACCAAACAGATTGTTCCAATGCATTTGGGTGGGTATGTTTACACTAGGCATGGCCCTCTTTCCCACCTAAACACATGAAATTTCTTTGAGCTATGTTCAACCAGAGCGATCCCTTGAGGGTCCAAAGTGTAAAATGGTTGTAAACTTTAGCATGCTCGTATTCAAACACCATGATGCTTAGAAACTTATTGTGTGATCTTATGGGATCATGTTGGGCCCCTCTACAATAACCTCTCTCAATTTTTTCAATCTTAGAGGCCTTTTCCCATGGTGGCGATTTCTTGCTTGGGGAAAAAGTTGTCAATTGCAAGTAGTTGAGTGCGTAAAAATGACTTTTTAGCCATTCCACCCATTGTATCCTATTGTAACTTATTGGAATGGTATAATTAGGGGTAAAGAACATATGTGCATGGTTTCTTGAGCAGGGGAGGTGAGTTGAGTGGTTTGGTGTGATGCCCTAGTTGACAATTTGATGATTTTTGGTGAAATTCAGTGGTTTAAGAGTGGAAATTGTTGAAATCCTTTGGGGCAGCAATTTGTGAGGGACTTTTAAGCATGTGCAGGTTCTTTTAAGGATTTTTGATGCATTGAAAAGGTGTTATGAGTTGTGGGAATATGATTTTCAACAAACCCACCCATTTTAAGCTTTTAATCATAACAGCAAGGCAGTGAACTATTTGATAAAACGCTTTGGTAAACATGTACAAAAAATGTGGTAGCTTAGACAAGGGAGTGAATTGTTTGAAAAATTTTCTCAAAGAAATGTGGTCTCATGGTGATGGAATGTCATGAAAATCCATAGCTGTGAGGATTTGTGACTTGAGGATTGTGATTAATGATTGGAATTATGTTTAGTGAGATTGTAGGACCTCCCCTACTGCATCAATGTTTTAGGGTTTTATCCATAACAGCAAGGCAATTCACTGTTTGATATAATGCTTTGATATACATGTATGAAAAATGTGGTAGCATAGAAAATGTAGTGAACACTTCGAAAAAATTCCTCAAAAAAATGAGGTCTCATTGTGATGGAATGCCATGAAAATCAAAAGAAATTTGATGGTCATGGCATTCCATCACCGTGAGACCACATTTATTTGAGGCATTTTTTGAACTAGTTCATTGCCATGTCTATGGCTTGTCATGGCATTCCATCACCACATTTATTTGATGCATTTTTTCAAATAGTGCACTACCTTGTCTATGATATTTCTTATTATTATGCTTTTGATATATTTTTTCGAAGCATCCATAGCTTGTTCGAAATCACTTGTTTTAGGCTTTTAGCCATATCAACAAGGTAGTGAACTATTTGATGAGATGCTTTGGTAGACATGTATGACAAATATGGTAACATAGACAAGGAAAGGAACTATTGAAAAAATACCTCAAAGAAATTTGGTCTCATAGAATGCCATGATAAGAAAATGCAATTGGTAGTAGCTCCTAGTTATTAGTTATACAATGTGAAGAAACTGCATAACTGCTTAGGTTGACATTGTAAAAACTATATTGTAATTTAATTTTTTTCATCAATCAGCATCTAGTTATTAGTTATGCAAAGTGAAGTAATGCTTTGACTTTGAAAGATGTGCAATGCAATGTAATGAACGATATGAATATAAACTACACAAATCCATTTTTTACAATTCATTAGTTAAAATATTTATTTTATTTTCTCTGTATATCTCTATATGCTATGGAAATACCTTTCAATTTTTTAAAAAATTTTTTTATCTCTTGTTCTACAATTTTTTCCAAATTTTTCACAAACTATTATACTTTTGGTTTGTCAAAATTTTCCCAATTTTTTTTTTGCTTCTATGCATTGGAAGCATGAAGCATACACCTAAATATACACAATATAGGTGAATTATACATGTGAATAAGTGAAGAATACATGTGAATAAGTGAGACACAAGTAATTGAAGTGTTCCAAAGGATACAAACCACCACGAATGGAGCTTATTTACACAATACACTTTAGATGGGGCTTATTGAGCATTCGACAATAATTAATTAAGCATTAGATGTAAAAAAAATCCATGCCTACAACATTAAAGCATACAACTTACATGATACACATGATAAAATCATTCAAGAATGGAAGTAGCAAAATAAGATTTACTTTAATCAAAAAGCCGAAAGGCTATACAATGATATATATTGATAAAAGTATATACAATATATCCAAAAAAACCATACAGGCTTAGTAAAAAGCAGCCATATGGACATAAAGTGTCACGTATATATCGATAGTACAAAACATATGTTCCAAAATGCCACATAGGCATACAACAAACAACACTAATACATAGTCATTTCCCTCTAAGGGAAGGAAATAGATCTCGTGCTACCTTTGAAATTGGGTTAGATGGAGTGACTATTGCTTCTCTTATCTTTCAAACATGCTCACTAGTCCTCCTCTCTTGACTCCGGACCTTCAACTAATACAATAAAAAGTAAAGATGTTAAAACGTAGAAATTGAATTGTGGAATGGCATATAACAAAATATATAATCACTTACCACATACATATAGTCATCATGCACATTTATAGCATCACCATGCCCATGATGTGGAGTGACAACCACCTATAGCAACCATCAAGATAGAAATTAAACTACATAAAAGTATCATGAAATTTTCTATAATAGACGATAAAAGAGAAAATATAATGTCAAATCAACTAATCTATTCCATACCTCTCTCAATGGATCAGATCTGGCTATTGCTGCAACAACTCCATGGTCCATCATGCCAAAAAAATCACCAGGTATGTCTCTTTTCAACAACTACAAATGAAATAATATCTCAGGTATCATGTTGATATAAATACTAAGAGGGGATAATGGAACATAAGGTGAAATAAGAGAGGGTAATGGAATGGGAATAGAAGGGTCATGCAAAGAGGGATCTCAAACTCATTCAATGTGACAACTTGAATTCAAGAGGAATCTAACAAGATTAAAATGGCCTATTAGAGTAATCCAAACAATCCTCAAAGCTTGACAACAATTGGGAGTCTAATTTCTCACTTTCACCCATGTAACCTAGCAGTAGTGCAAACTTAGTTTTTGGCCTTTAAATCCCATGCTTTCCAAAACAACTGAAAATTAGAAGGTGGATTAAGATACCCATTTTAGAGTTATACAACATATCTCTTAACTAGGTACAAGTATTTTGGACCAATCCTTTGAAATTAGACCCCCAACACTATCCTAGGCCATGAATTAGGCCAAATTTACAAAGCAACATACCTTTAAACTTAACACAGACCCTTGAAACCTTGGAGAAGCATTTCCTATTCCCTAAAACCTCTAAAACCACGATCAACACCTAGGGTTGACACCTCCAACATAGAAAACTCCAAAACCCTCAATTTCATGCCAAGTTAAGAGGGTTTATTCAAAGTCCCACTTGCACAACCTCCCAAACAATGCCAATGACTCAGACATGTATATTCTGACCCCAATATGCTCAAAATTTGGAAAAAACTCCACACTCTCATTGATTTCCAAAAGCCCTAGAAATTCATAACTTTAAGAAACCCCCCACTCGGCAAAGGTGTAAAATCCTGGCGAATCTTTCGTTTTATTTGAAAAAAATATTAATTTTCTTGGCGAATCTTATGGAAAGTATTAAAAAAATTGTAAAATCCTCATGAATCTTAATGAATAATTGGTAAAAATAATAATCACAGTGGTGAATCCTAGTGAATAATCACTAAAAAGATTAATTACAATGGTGAATCTCTCCTTTAAAAATTTGCATAGTTGGTCGATGCAGTTGCCCCATATATTTTTTTGTTTTTTTTAATATTGAAGTAGGGACTCAGGGGCAACAACCACTGGCGGGGTCAAGGGGGCAGAGCCCCCTTGTGGGGATCGGGGGGGAAATGCCCTCTTGTGGGGTCCGGAGACAGCGACCCCTCGCCAACAAGCATAAATTCACTATTGAAAATCCATTGGAGCACACACGGATGAAGTGTTTTTAAAAAATCTCACTTGAAAATTTTACCATCAATTACCTTTTAAATTGAATAGCTGCAAGTTCATTATGTGACCTAATACACATGTTCCTTTTCAAACGCTTGTTGAGGCACATCATTTTTTTTGGGCCACACGATTAGATTTAATCTTACATGATAGCCAAAGTGAACTTGAAGTCATTTTGTGATCATCATGATGAAAACCCATACAAACATTTAATCTTACATGATAGCCATCACCACTTTGAGTGACACTTTAGCCCTGACCTTGTTTAAGGTCCTGGAGATGTCACTTTGTCCATTCGATAGGAAGGTCATCATTGTATCGAGGGGACATCCCTAAGTATCCTACCGATGATGTTCACTCACACCGATAAGGCTTTCATATTCCACCTAGGGTTCACACTCACCTTGTCATCCTCATGTTTGCACCATCATCATTCATGTCAACACTTTTTGTGGTGAGAGATCCACCAAGGAACAGGTACACTGCTTGTGTAATTCTGGAGAACCAATAAGGAAATCTACAATATTCACACCAAGCTCCCAAAAAGATGTTCAATAAAAGCTCTGTTTGATCTCCATCATTGAATTTTGCCAATAGTTCATGACATATGTCATCTTCCTCTAGCTTAGTATTTTATCTGATCAACCACGTTTAATCTCAGCTGCTCATCCTCGTCATCAATGTCATCCATTTCATTATAACTGGGTCCTACTATAGAACTTTAATTTATTATTAATGGGGATATTTCCCCAAAATTAATTGAAGGAATATAATATTATTGGCAAATATAATTAATCCTTTTAATGACTATATAAACTACTCGTGAATCAGTGCCAATGATGCATCATTTACATGGCGAATTAATCAAGATGAATTTTCTTTTTTTGTAAAAACCTAACGATTTAGTCTTCATTTTATCTTGTACTATTCACCATTTTTGGAGGTCCCGATTTCTATTATTCGCCAATTAGCAAATATTTTCCACTAAATTTTTTCCTGAACCCTAGACCCAAGGCTCCATCTTCATGTATTTTTCTTCACAAAACTCATCAAGATAGCAGGTTTATCTCCTTAGTTCCTTCTCCACAACTCTAATCATGCAACCTACAACCTACTCAGACTCCCTAGGGCCCATTATAGTAGTTACACTAGGTACAGTAGGTACAATCGGTGTAAGAGCCCTTAAATCATGATTTTGGTTACAAAACACTCAAACAGTGTGTCCTCGGCTTGTCACAGGAAAAGAAGGATATTTACTACAAATCACAATGGATCTCCCTCAAACTTGTTCCAAAATATTGTTAACACATGCCACCATAAATTAAAATGATTTACATGGCACACTCAATCTATGCAGGCTCATACAGGCCTGCAAATGACAAGAAAACTCATAAATTTGATGAAAAACATAGATATTCTTATTGCCAATGCTTCAAAATTCAAGCCAACATTACAAAACAAGTTTTCATGCCTTTTTAAAGGTTTCTCCTCATCAAACCAACACCCAACTTCCTTACAACTGCTTTTTAAACCTCTCATGACTATTGCATTGCAAATTTGTTGCATTTATGTAACTCACAAATTTGGCACTTTCAAGTTTTGACTCTTTATTGGTTCCTAGACCCTCTTAAACACCTAAACTATTATAGATAGTGTAGTGAGACCTTATTCAACTAGGAAATCATGACTTACTCAAGAAAAAATCATCCTATCTACCTTGACACTCCTTTTCAAGTTTGACAATTCCTTCCACATGATTTGCAAACCTTACAAGATGAATACAAAAGCCCCTCAAAGTTGATCAATTACAATAGAATGGTCAGATTGGACCTTATTAAGACTCAAGGAATCAACTCAAATATCCTAACACACCTTTTGCATCATACATTTAATGAAGAAACATAGAAAAGAGTGGTGTCTCTGCACCAAAGGGATTAATGGAACATAGGATGGACTAGTATAGATTGATGGGATGGGCTAGGATGGGATAACAAAATATAGGGTGGACAACTAGAGGTTAATGGGATGTGATTATTAGGGAATAATGTAACATAGAGTTATCTAGGATGAAACATGGATAAATATGGTATAACATAGGATGATATAAAGGAACATAGGGTGGAACATAGGGGATCATAGAACATCTAGGGTGAAATAATAATGGGTACAATAAGATGGGAGTAGAAGGACATAATTACACATAACATACATGGACTACAAGATAGTAGTGGGATGGGCTAGGAGAGGATCATGGAAAATAGGGTGAACTATTAAATGTTAATGGTAAGGGATTAGGAAGGAATAAAGGAAGAAAAAGTGAATTAGGAGAACATAATGTGACATGATCAAGGAATACAAATGTAATGTTTATGTTTCTCATAAATTTTTAGATTTGTATATATGCAAAATTATGAAAACTAGCTAACATAGATTTACAATACCATTAATGAATAAAGGCTATCTGAGTGTATGTTGTTTGAGGATATGAATTGCGAGGTGTGGAGGAAGAAGGTGCACTAGGAAATTGTTTGAAATCCAAAAGAATGTTATGAGAAAAACATTCAAATATAACATTCAACTGTTCAAATGAAATAATAATATCTTTAATACTAGTTGCATACCTGTGGACTAATCGTCAAGAATGTATAAGGGTATGTAGGAATAGAGCATGCCTCATGAACAGTGCTTCCCTGAAATTTCATCATATCAAAATTCTACTAATTTAGTTATTCTTAAATTTAAAAATATAATTTAATAAACAACATTAAAATAACTTGCTAAATTTTTCCTGAGTGTCAATGCCAAATGCATCATTCAGAATATCAACCGTGAAAGCCATCGCCTCTGGGACTAATGTAGGCTATGTAGCTGCATCATGAGCACTCTGATAATCATAGGTGAAAATAACACCACAAGTGCCACAGTGGTGGGGTGGATCTCAGAGCCTACATTTCTCCTCCACACTGGGCTCTACTAGAGGACTCACACACTGTAAAATGGTCTAGGTGAGTGAGTCAATTGACTTCAGCATGTCCACCTCTACACTATCCTTAACAATGGAAGGAACAAAAAATTTATCCACCATGGGTCTACCCAAGGCACTCGATTCCAGCTATGGATTATGTCATGCAACAATTCTATCATGTGTGGAGCACCCACCTCTACCTTGAAATTCTAAGATGTCAAAATAGTTTGGCATTTTATTGATGAAAAACTCGCAATAGAGTTTCCTCAAAAAGTATTGCAGCACCTCATGGTTATTACATTGAGGTTGGTCAAATACCATCCACCACCACTCCCAAAATTTGTTTTTAATTAACTCATGGTGGCACCAATGGATGGGGAACCTCCTGCATGCATGAGACAAAGCTTCATTGGTTTTTGGGTCTATAAATAGGGCACACAAGTTGGCTTTGCTAATTTTTATATTTTTTGACATCTACATATGACAAACCACTAGCATAAAATTATCTCATCTCATGCCTCTTATTTGACTAAAAATTCATTTGCTCACTCATTTCTCCTACATGAGTTACAATTGACTTCAATGATTCAACAATCCCTCTCCTCTAAGGGCGGGTTTCAACATGCTCGATTAATCTTGCAATTAATTGTTGAATGTCTCTTTTATTGTTTTCAATTTGATTTTGAATATTTTTCATGTGTTCCTTGAGGAAGCCTATGAATTGATGGAGGAGTTTTGGGTTGTTCTTGTATAGGAGGCTCTTCATGAGGGGGTGATTGTGAATTGTCAATGTTTCAAGGTGGAGATGCATTCCCTAAGAATTAGAATAAATTTTTATTATAAAAACCTATTTAAATTTGCATTCTAAATCAAATTCGAAATAAATAGAATAAAAATACATACCTCTTTGCAATCTTTGACCTCTCTGATGCGTTGGTGGCATCCTCATGGAAAGCTAAGGATGTAAACAATGGAAGAGATTTGGTGAGCAGGAGTTGCAGACTTGAAATCCTCTTTCTCAAGCTGCGGGTTGAAGACAAAATGAGGGTTTGAAACTCGATTTCTAACTTTTATGTCTACTAAGCCATTTGGCGAGCACCAAATTTGGCGCATGCCAAATGGCTTATTTCAGGTTTTTTTTTAACATTTTTTCAATTTGGCACCTAAATTGTGTTACAGATTGGTGCACTTACCTAGAATTCAACTAGAGTTAGCCTATGTAATCATGAGATAACTCAAGATTTCACATAAATCATGTAGTTCAATTGGAGTTAGCCTATGCAATAAAACAATAAAGTTTATCTAAGAAGGAAAGCTTATCTAAGAAAGCTTCTCCAAATCTAGAGAAAATAGCTAATAAACTGATTTCTTGCATGAATAAATGCAACTAGATAAAAACATGCTAAGTAAGCTTAAGTGAGCATAGAAAAAGAATCTTTTACACTAAGAGCTGGGCATTTTCTATTTAGTTCCTAGAATGGTCAAAATGAAGTGTCCATATTTTATTATTACTCTTTCCTTATTTTTGTACCTTCCTTTTGGTATCCTCATTATGAGTTCATTACTAGGGCTAGGGACACTCTCCACCTATTAAAAAGACTTAGCAAGATCAGACCTTGGCTAATCTAGCAATTTCAAATGACCCTTAACTTGCTTGACTAGAGTTTGGAAAAATGAATACGCAAATGTTGAATGTGAGGCATTATGAATCTTGTACCAATTTAGAAAAGTAAAAATCTTATATAACCACTTTATGGCCAAAATCTATCTGATCCTTTATAAATTTTTACATAAAATCCCTAAAACCTTTAAATATACTTCCCTCATCATTTGAAAATGATCACTAATCAAACTCTATACAAATTGAGTTGTATTGTTTGAACATCCATAATTTTTCTTGTGAACTTCTCCTTAGACAAACTAGGGAGTGAAATTGGCTTGTTAGTGTAGTGTAGAAATTTGTATACCTTAACAATTTCACATTATGTTTTGTCCCCATAATTTATTGAACTTAAATAAGCTTCTAATTTTCTAAATTATGCATTTCAAAGCCTAATTTATAACATTTTTTGAAGGATGATAGGAATTGAATAAGTACATCCAATCATTAATTTTCCCATGATTTTGAGTGTCCTATAAATTCGAGCTAGGACCCATTCAAACATGGGAAAATGGCCCCCCCTTCTTAGCTAGGAGCCAAATATAAATATGTCGTTGGCGGTATTTTAACATCCAAAATTCAAATATGAAGTGTCAGATTTTGGAATTGATGAAGGAGCATCACTTTGGTGATGTTTTAACTCATTTTAATGCTAAGAGTCTTATTTGAGATGGTAAAGGTCTTAGGAGGTCCATTGAGATCATGTCAATTGGTTTAGGTAGTTTAAATGGGCTTATAAATTCAAATTTTGATTTTCTTGCCAAAATGTAGATTTGAATGAATCTAGGTGTTTTTGGCTTCTTGTAGGTTTGAATTCTGTTCATCAGCATAAGTTTTGGCTCGTGGAGTCCAATAAGGTCTTGAAATACCATGAAATACCATGTAGGGTCTTTTTACATGTTTTGGTTTTTAATCCCAGGGTGAAAAGGGGCATATTTTGCAATTTTGATACAAAAAGACTTTAGGTTTTCAAGGAAAGGACATATATGATCAATTTGTAACTATTCTATATGTTCATTCACATGGAAGAAATGAGAAAGAAGGCTCCAAGACGCTATTGAGGGAGTTCTTGTAAAATTACCCTGATTTTCTTTAATTTTAGGACAATTTTATGTAGTTTCAGTTTGAAAATAGTTTTCTATAGAATTCTACAGATCCATGTTAGGTCAGTGAATGGTTGGGTTGATATATTTTGGTTTTCAGGTTTGAATTCATTTTTTTTCATTTTATTTCATGATTTTTTAAGCAAGATATAGCAAAAACAATACAAAAAACAATGAATTTTCTGCAAAAATAGTGAGAAATTGTTCTTGTATAGCCTAGTACAGATTAATGGAAAATATGTGAGAGGATAGGAAGTTAGAGTATATTTTTAAGAATAAAATTCAATTGGTTTGGCATGATTTCATGTTGTTTTGATCAAGATATGAAAAAATACTACTAACAACCTTGTTGCTTCACTAGGGTTTTCAACGAGAGAAAAAAATTCATATCTTTTGTTTTAATGGTTGAAAATTCATGAAACTTGGAGGGGATATTAATTAAGTTTTGAACTATATTTCCACCAAAGGAGAGATCTTGATTTGATCATATATGAGATTTTTTCAGGTCTTTGTTTTTGTTTACTGTAAAAAAGATTGTTAAAACCCTAAAAGTCATTAAGGGTTTAGTGAAATTTTGTCTTACTAGGTTTTCCATACGAAACTTAGGGTTTTTAAGACCTTGTAGTGTATTTTGAAGGTTTTATAAGGCTTAGAAGGTGTCAAGGAATATTTTTATCATTCAAGGTAGCCTAATATGTCTTTTGAGGGTTGAAGCATACATAGTGAAAGGCTTGTTGAAAACTTGCAAGGCAGGGTTTAAAGACACCTTCAAGTGAGTGAATACAATATAAAACACTCATTCTTGAAAATTTTTATCCCTCAACATCATGAATCTAAATTTTAGGAAATTGGATAAAATACCTATACATACCTAGTTATTGCATCATTTCAAAAAGAATCTACCAAGAGGTGAACATTAAGGGTATTCAAGATCAATTCAAGAGAAACGTTATCAAAGAATTGCAAAAATTCAAGATCCAAGTGTCATGCCAAAGTGTTTGTGAGTTTATGTTATCATGTTGTCATTATTTTGTGAAGACTAGCATTTTTTTTATGTCTCTAAAGCATTAAAGTATTCAAACAAGCAAGATCCAAATCCTTGAGGAGATGTGTATGAATTCAGTCCTTCAAGGTAGCCATTGAAGGTTGGTGAGTTGCAGCACAATGTGATTTCATAATTCTGTCCTTTCAATTATCCATTTATCATCAACATTGTCATTATGGAAGTGGAAACACCTACATAGGGTTTGACAGAGGCAAGCCCCTAAAATGGCCCAACATTTCCTCTCTTTGTGAATGTGTAGATCATAGGTTGAAAAGGATTGAAGAAGGATTGAAGGAAAAATTTCCATTATTGCATTCATTTTCATCAAATTTTTCAAGCCATGAAAACTCAATTATAGAAATGTATGATAGTTTTTTGATCATCAGAGAACCCCAAAAGTTGATCAGGACACTCCTACAAAGACCCATTCCTTGTACAATTGCTAAATAAATATTTTCTACGTAGGTACATATCACTTTGCACTTCTCAGATGTACTTGCAAATTACTATTTCCATCTATTTATCTTTAGGATTTTGCATTTATCATATTAGGTCATATAGTCCAATTAGGACAATCACTCCAAATCATGTCCAATTCATTCCTAAGACTCAAAATATGCAAATTCAAGTCTAATTGACTCACCTTGGAGGGTGAAAGTCAATCTATGCACCTTGTTGATTTGCATCCTAATGAAATCCTAGAAATGATGGAACATTAACCCCAAGTTTTGGAAATTAAACTTAGGCTATCCACATTTTTATGTTTCATTTTGGTGAACCTGATATTTGACATCTTAGATTTATGATTTGGTAGTCTTTCAAACCCTAGATCTAGGTTTTGAATTGCACAATTTGCATTATTCATTTAGGGTTTCATTTTTGCATCTTAAAAGCATCAATTTTTTTTTAAATTGCATTCATCTTGCATTATAAGTTGCATTAGGGTTTGTATCAGTCATGTTTATATATAATCTACACTCAATTTGCATTCCTTAGGTTGTTAAAATTTGAAATTATTCCTTTCATCTTTCATGTAAGTCAAAAGAAGTGAAAAAAATCACATTGTTTTGTTTCAAATTTACATCAAATCATCATTTTTAGAATTTTTCATTTCCAAATCATTCAATTATTGCATATTATATCTGAAAATTTCATTCAAAACTGTCCTTTATTATTGCATATTTGCATTTGGAATCACATTATCTTAAATTGGAAAATATTGCATTGTTTGTTTCAAAATTACATTAAAAAAATCATTTTAAAGTTGCAGAATCTTAGAACCAGTCAATTATTGTATTTTAAATCTAAAATTTGCATTCATCTTTGTTTCACATTTTCATTTTGAATTACATTGTCCTAAATTGAGAAAAATCTAGAAAATATCATATGTTCAACCTGTTTGCAACCAGAGAAAGAAGCTTTAAACAAAAACATAAAAAAATAAAAAAAAATTAGTTGTTTTAACACTGATCAAGGACCCAAATACCCTTGGGTGACCCTATCCTTGTACAAGTGTCATAGGAAACTTTTGCACATGAATTTTTCTTTGCATTATCAATCTATTTTTTCTTGCAACTATTTGATTTGAAATTATAGAAAAATATTATGGCATGTGCAAGAAAAGTGTCATTTTGCTTGATTTGTTAGAAATTTGGGGAAAAATTATTGCATTTAAATATTGGAGATTATTAGATCTATAGGAAAATTGTGCACATTTTCTAAAGAATTGCATAATTGGGATAGATAGGTAATCTAATTATGTTAGATCTCTTTGCACAAGCACATTCTATATTTACCAAGCCCTTTAGTTGTGATGACTTTGACATGTGATGATGCCCTTGGGAACTTCACCTCACTTAGATCATCCAATAAGGCTTTTAACCTTACAAAAAATACAATCAATGATACTCATGATAACCATAGTATCCATTCTCATAACATCTCTCATAATTGTGAGAGTATCTTAATGCAAGAAAATTAAATCATGAACACATTTCTTAATATCACTTTGCCTAATCTTCATTTACCTCCCAAAATATTACCTAATTGTGAGAACACTTTGGTGCAAGAAGATACAATCATGGATAATCATGACAATCATAGTTGTACTTCTCCCAATAACTCTCATACTAGGGAAGATATTATGCCACAGGAGGATGAAATCATTGATAAATTTATTTCAACAAATAATAAGATGGGTGGCATAGATGAAGATGCTAATTTGACATTAAATCCCCCCTTAATAAAAGGTCATCAACAAGTAGATAACTTAGTTGAGGTTATGAGTTCACACAAGTAATAATTGGATCTCCTTTAGTTAGTGAACCTCCTAAACCATATCCCTTTATAAGACATCCTAAACCCCTTGGGTATGTGCAGGATCATCATGGAAAAAATAGGCCCTTAAGTGGCAATGAAAATTCAGAAAATCAAAAATATGTATGAATAGAATCTGTATCAAATTGAATGTAGTTTCTAAACTACTAGGTTTATTTAAAAGAAAAAAAATCTATTTGGTGAAAATTTGAAATTTCAATATAGTACTACTTAAATTTCAAGGAGAAAATAAGTAGTAGGTGTCTGTTTGACCACCCTAACCACAATAAAATCATAATATTTTTTTATAATCTTTTAGATATAAGTAGAGGACTCATGTCCCAATGTGATGCATATATTTTATAGTTTTTTTCCAAGTAAATAATTAATTATGATTTTTTTATTACAACTTTTAAAAATATTAAAAATCGTATGTTTGACAACCTTAACTTGGTCAAAACTTCATGAAATTCAATATTTTTTTTAATCCTATATTATGTGAAGCATAGAATGTGATGCATGTTTCATATTCAAAAAATGTGACACCGTTTAAAAGCTATAGATGTTTTTCAATCATCCTATCAATCAGGACTTTATTTGTAATTCAAATAGAAAATGAATAATAATTATTTATTAAATTCAAAGTAAAGCATAATTTATATTGGTGGAAAGCTGAGAATCTCTTTTAAAAAACCTTTTCATTTCATCAATTTTGGGTAAAAAAAAATTCGTCATCCACATGGGCCATCTTATCACTTACATATTGCCACTTTTTCGCCAATCATGATCTTGCACATACCCCCTTGGTAGTATCTTAAAATTTAGAAATAAATTCACTAGTAATCATGTGTCGCAACAACCAAGTTATCACACAATTTCTCATACATATAATATTCCTTAGAATAGTGGTAAAGAGTATGATCTCATTGAAAAACTTTTTCATACTTTGGAAAACATCTCCCTTTTGGATTTGATTCAAACATCACCTACATACAATTGGATGCTCCAAGAGATTTTTCATAAGGCTATATCCCATATCCTATTAAACTAAATGAGGTAGCCATCTCATTTGATTGTATGCAAGTGAAAAAGTCAAATATTACATTCCCTGAACATGAATCACCCTTGCTTGAGATCTAAAACAAATATGAGGCCTTAATGATAAAGGTGATCATTAATGAAACTAAAGTTAGGTGTACTCTCATAGACAATGAAGTGGGTTTTAATGTTTATAGTATTGACTTCCCAGATAAATTTTGTGTGGAAAAGAGTCTTATAGAAGCCAATGATGTTGATATTCATGGCTTGGATAATGTGAATAAGCAACCATTAGGAATTATCACATTACCCATTGAGGTTGGACCTATGGTTTTGCCTACTCTTTTCCATATCATGTCATGATCTCTTTCATACAATCTTCTCCTAGGTAGACCATGGATTGATGCCATGAAGGGATTCCCATCTACTCTTCACCATGAAATGAAGTATGAATATAATAACAAGGTATTCATGGTTGAAGCGGATGAACAAAGTTATAATTCATAAGTTCAACATGACCATAAAATTTCCAACTCTCTTAATAATTTTATTCCAACTTCAAAGGTAGAACATATACAAGTTGATGATACTCCTAATTGTCTTTTAACTACAATAAAAATCTTAAATGATGATTGTGGTTCATTAGATTTTACACCCTCTTTTATGGAGAGTACAAAATCTCACAATCTAAACCAAAACAATCTTGTGTCTAATTTTTTCAACTTGGTTCTACATCAACAAAATCACCCCTTGGTGGTGATGGGGGCTCTTCGAATCCTGTACCTCATGAGAGGAAGATGCACAACTTTAAAAAACTTAAAAATTATTTGCATGCTCATAAAGAGGTCAATATTTATCAGAACCATGTAGATTAAATCTCTTCATATAAGTTGGAAGTCTGTTATGCTCTGGCATACAAAAAAATTCTTTCTAAACATGGATGTAATGAAAAAATGAAATAAAATGATAGGAATCAAGTGAATTTTATACCATACTTTTCCAAGAAGGGTCTAGGTTTCCAACCTTCATCTCCATCTTCATCTAATGCCTTATCATCTACTATATGTATGACATCTTGTGATAAGAAATAGATACTTTATTTACAAGAGATATAAATTCCCCTACTATTGATCAAGAGAGTGTCTTGTCAAGGCTTCTCAAAGCTTGCCTAATTACTCTTCCTCCAGGAACATGAAATAAATTCTACAACAAGAGCTCATTTTTTGAATATTATTGAGTGCATGGTCATTTTACCAATGAATTCTAGGCCTTGAGTAATAAAATACAATATATTAAGGATTGTGGTGCTCTTCCTTATGTTGATGCACCTAATTCCTCTAATCAATAATGATCTTCATCCTATCATGTTGCTCATCACTATGTGACATTTTTAGCTTTATGTGTCTTTGTCATTGCTATTCATGGTGGTACAATATTACATGCAACCATATTTTTCATGGTAGCAACATGAAAGTCCTTGGTGTGGTTGTCCTTGTCTCTATGCTTGGAAGGCAAGGATAAATAGTTTTTGGAGGCATGTATTCTTTTCAAATATACCCTCTTCCCCTCTTTCTCCTTAATATACCAACATAGAAAGTATGTTGACGTACCCCATTTGGCGGTGGTGTTGTTTATAATACCCCTTGAGGCATGGTTATCAATTCATCCTCTGAGACATTAAACTCTATGAACCCCTTGAGGTGAGTTTTGTTGCAGCCCATGAGGTGAGCTTTCTTGCACCCCTTGAGGTGAGTTTTTGCAAGATAATTCATGGATTCAATATAATGGAGCTTGTTGGGTCATGAATTTGAGCACCCATTTTAACATGGCTACCTAGCATAACACAACTTGCTTGCTAGTGGAGCCATGTGATCATAAATAATTTTGCATCCTTGTGAGAACATAATTTTATTTTTACAACACATTCGATGGATGGTGTATGGTATTTGAGACATTTAATATTGAGGTCTCTTTTACTTATCGACTCAAATCCTCTTAAGTACTAACCTTTTGTTTTTTATTTTCATCATTTATGTTTCATATTTTTCAACATGTATGTTTGTTTATCTTGTATTGTTGAATATCATGTGTGTGCATATGTGTTCCTTTATGATTATGTTGGTTTTCAATGGGATCTTAGATCTTGGGGGATTGATCACCTCTATTGATCCTTTGTCATCCTATATATTCAACATTTGGACAATCAGACCCCTCTTGACATATATTTCTCTAATTTAGTGTGAGTTTGAGCGTAAGTTCATACTCTCACTAAAGTGGGGGATAAATGTAGGGTATAAAATTATATACCTTAATAATTTCATATTATGTTTTGTCCCCCTAATTTATTAGACTTAATTAAGCTTTTAATTTTCTAAATTATGCATCCTAAAGCTTAATTTTTACCATTTTTCGAAGTGGGACAAGCATTTAATAAATACATCCAATCATTAAATTTTCCCTAACTTTGAGTGTCCTAAAAATTTGGGCCAAGACCTATTTTCCCATGGGTGAATGGACCCCCCTTCTTAGCCAAGACCCAAATTTAAATATGTTGGTGGCATTTTAACATCCAAAATTTAAATATGAAGTGTCAAGTTTTGGAATCTAATTTTTGGGAAGTTAGATAAAATTCCTATAAAGACCTTTTTATTGCATCATTTCCAAAAATATAGCAAGATGTGAACACTAAGAGTATTCAAGATCAAGTCAAGAGAAACATTATTAGAGTTTCATTGTAGCAATTCAGGATTTGAGCATCGTGTCAAAGTGTTTATGAGTTTATGTTATCATGTTGTCATTATTTTGTGAAGGCTAACATCTGTTTATAGGTCTCCAAATAATTCAAGTACTCAAGCAATCAAGATACAAATATTCGAGGAGATGTGTATGACTTCAGTCCTTCAAGGTAGCCATTGAAGGGAAGTGAGTTGCAACACATTGTGATTTCATCATTCCTTCCTTCCAATTATCTATTTATCATCAACATTGCCATTATAGAAGTGGAAATAATTAGATATGTTTGATTTAGGAAATCCCTTGAAATGACCCAACATTTCCTCTCCTTGTGAATATGTAGATCTCAGGTTGAAAAGGATTGAAGAAGGATTGGAGGAAAATTTTCTATTTTTGCATTTGTTGTCATCAAAGTTAGAGATGAAAACTCGATTATAGAAATATCCAACAATGTTCTAATAGATTTTAAATCAAGAATTTCAATATTAGATATAACATCATAGGACCCAAAAATTTGATCAAGACACCGTTACAAAAACCCATTCGCCCAAGGGCAACCCAATCTTCATATAGTTCTCGAAACAAGATTTTCTAGGTAGGTACATGTCATTTTGCACTTCTCAAATCCACTTGCAAATTATTGTTTATATTTGTTTATCTTCAATATTTTACATTTATCATATTAAGCCATATAGTATAATTTGGGAAATCACTCCAAAAAATTTCCAATTATTTCCTAAGACTCAAAAAGATGCAGATCTAGCTCTAATTGACTCACCTTGGAGGTTGAAATTCAATCTATGCACTTTGTTGGTTTGCATCCTAATGAAATACTAGAAATGTTGGAACATTAACCATAGGTTTTGGAAATTAAACTTAGGATTGAAAGTATGTAAAAGTAGGGGTGAAAGGATACCATTTTTCTCCTATTTTACCTGATTCATTCGAATATGTCCTAAGAACCCTAATAGGATTGACTATCAACCTCTCAAGGTGAATCGATACACAACTAGGAGGACTTAGGAGGGGGTGTTCTATCAGATTAAGGGGTTCACCACCAAGAAAATGCTTGGAAATAATAATGTTTGAAAACACATTGTGATATGCAAAACACTTAAAATAAGCAAAATGAAGCTTCTTAACACTGAAAATGAGCAACTCCAAGTTAGGGTATGTGTACCTTGGAAGCTTGGAGATGCCAAAAGGATTCCAGAAATGCAAATAGACTGCTGAAATATGCCTTGGAGGACTAACACATCTTTACTCCCATCTTAGTCTTGATGTTGTTTTTCAGAGAAAACATAAAATCTTCGGATAAAAAAATAGAATCCTGAAAAATCACTAAAATATTCCACTTGGAGGACTAAGATTCCTTTGCTCCCATATTAGTTTTGATTGATATTTGTGGTGTATCTTGCCAACATGAATCTAGTCCCGAGCTCCCAAATCCACAATTGCTTCTCCTTGGATCTCAAGTTCTGGAATAGCCGAATCTGACTTGTAGGTGAGGTTTCATGAAGATGACAACTTTGATAATGAAACTTTGAAAACTTTGCACTCCAAGTGATCTTCAAGTCTACAACCTAGATCTACAAACACAAATGGACAAGATGGAAAAACTTGATGATTGTTAGTGAATGGGGGTTTTCCTTGGTCAAACCCCTTGTTGGTAATTAAACCTTGAAATGAAATAGAAATGGTAAAGGAAATGGTGATTGAACAACACGCAATGCTACAACTCACCAAACCCTTAAAAATGTTGCAAACTTGTGTGTAATGGTTGCAATGGATATAGATCTTGAAATGCTTGATAGATATAGACTTGAATTGCTTGCTTAGATCAAAACCCTAGACATCACAAACGTTAGCACAACACACATGATGCAAGAACAATATTTGAAATGATGCTTGAAACTTAATTATGTGTCTAATTTCTTAATGAATTGCTCTTGAATGCTCTTGAACGGATAAATTTTCCTTAAGAATGAAAGTCCAAGTTGCTAGGATGAAAAATAATGAATGAACCTTGTATTTATACTTATTCATGCTTAATATCCTGAAATTATATCACACCAAGCCGAAATATGAACTCAAAGAATAAAGGAGGTTAAATCATGCAAAGATATGAAATTAAATCCCAAAAATGACTCAAGGAGGACTAATACACCCTAGGTGGCATCTTAGTCCCAAGTGATGAAACTTGGGGCATAGACACCAAAAGGGGTCCCAAGCCTCGAGGGGACAAAGAGGCCCTTAGTGGAATCTTAGTCTCGACTAGAAATCAGGGACTCGCCAATTAGAGTCATTAGGGGATCATATATGCTTTGGAGAATATACAGATTTACTAGAAAAGTTTCATTCATAGGGCTTGTGGACATAAAATGGGGCCAATTAAGCCATAAAGAAGGATAAATAAAGTAAGGCTAACCCAAACAAGTGTGAAAATGCAAGGGTATGCAATTTACTACAATAAATTTAGCCCCCACTTTAGTGAGAGGATGATCTTACCTTAAAATAACACTAAAGTAGCCAACTACACAATCAAGAAGGGTTCAAATGCACAAATGTTAGCAAGATAGAATAACATTAATCAAGAGGGTGGCCAGGCCCCCAAGATTACGATCCTATGGAAAACCAACATAAGCACAAAGGAACACGCTTGCGGATGATATACGAAGCTAAAATCAAATCACTAGCATACACCATCAAAGACAAGAATAAGGAAAAAGGAGAGGAACTGCAATAGATCAAGCCTCAACTGGTTGTCCAACATAGTGGACTAGGTCTACGCTTGAGGGTTTACAAGTGAATGTGCTGTCCACTATGAAAACAAAATGCATGCTCACGAGGGCTAGTGGGAACTAGTTGTCCACTAGGTGAGCCCCAAGAGGTCCATATCAATGTCATACCCCATGACTATGATAAGGACAAAAAGGAAATGCACGCTCACACAAGCTAGTGAAGGTAGGTGTTCACTAGGTGAGCCCCACATAGTCCATATCAAAGCCATACCTCCATGACTTTAATAAAGACAAAAGGAAAAAACAACACAACAAGAAAGAGAGGGATATGATGCTCAAAGGGATTTTTCTTAGTTCATGGGAGGTCTTACTCTTAGTGGACATCATTCCTAATGTCTCCAAGAGAGGACTAGTCAAAGGATAAAAGATTCACCACTTAGGGAATGTAGTGTGTCACATTACCACTAAGGGGAATATAATATGCTGAGATAGGTCACACTTTTGAAGGAAATCACTCCCAATGTCACAACAAAGAGAAAACCACGTCATATGAAGAAAGAAAATCGCATTAACAAACATGAAAAAGAAAATGAAAATGAAATCAAGTTGAAATAATGCCAATGTATGCCCCCCACTTTAAAAAAATTGCTAACACCACACTGTGAGAAATTACTTTAAAGTAGAAAAACATGGAAAGAAAATGGAAAATAGGTTTTCCCCCTAGAAACACATAAGGGATCTATGGATTCAGGGTCAATATCTATCTTTGTTGCAAAGGATATTTAGAGAGCTTGGAATTGACATCATTCCCCAAATATACACAAAACTAGACGAATGACACAAAGTGACTGAAGAAAAAGAAACAACTTTTGGATCAACATAGAAGAGACATAGGTTGTCTCAACAACTTTTTTCATCCCCAAAAGGAAGACAACAAAAAGTGAAAAGAAAATAAAAATATTTTGGGTCAACATGGTAGAGACATAGGGTGTCTCAACACATTATGTCATCCCCAAAAGGAAGACAACAAAAAGAGAAAAGAAGAGAAAAATATTTTGGGTCAACATGGAAGAGACATAGGGTGTCTTGATACCTTGCGTCATCCCCAAAAGGAAGACAACAAAAATTGGAAACAAAAGAAAAATATTTTGGGTCAACGTGGAAGAGAAATAGGGTGTCTTGATGCCTGGCATCATCATCAAAAGGAAGACACAAGAAAAAATAAAAAATCTTACGGCATAGGGAGGACTGAAGGTACAAATAGAGGAATGCACAAAGAGAGAGAAACATCATATTAAACATCACGGTGGATCATGATACACACATGCAAGCAAAAAAAAAAAGACTAGTAAGGCATAGATGAGTCAAACTAAAGTAGGTTATCCACCTCCCAATCTCAATCTACATAAGAAGAAGAAATATAACAAATGAAAGGGACAACAATAAATGCCTCACTATGACATGACCATTGATGAGTCTATTTTATGGTTTAATTATTAATAGGGTTGTTTTCTATTTCCTATAGTTTTCTTAAGACTTTGATACTTGGGAGTTGATATTTTCATAAATTTTTTGTGAAACTATAGACTTTGGACATGAGCTTATTTTCATAATTTTCAAATGATATTGACATGCTAGATGAACTGACTGTGTTAACTTTGCATGTGATTAATGAATGTCACTTTAAGATGATTATGCATATGCTTGTTGTGCATGCTAACATTGTCATGTAAACAATTTGAAGCCTACAATTCATGAAGATTTTGCTAGTTGGTCATGTGCCATATCAGTCAACATGGTGGTCATTTAATGGAGGGAAGATTTCTGATGGATGGAGATTCCTCATGCAAATCGAAGTGTAACTGCCTTATAATGGTCTTAAATGTTGTTGAGTGAGCACTAGCATTACTGTTGTTCTAGAGTCATGTTAAGGAAAGCATGTCTGATAGATTTTATGCATGCGTAGCTGCCCCTGCTCTTTTCCACGCTTTCCCTAATGTGGTGTCCTCCATGTTTTCCTGGAGTTGACTGCCTTGCTAGGTGGTTGGATAAATAAGGCTATGTTGTTCCTTCTGAGCTCTCAGACCAAAGATAGAAGATTGTTTAATGCTATGTAATCACACTCTTGATATTTTAAGCAATATAGTCATGTTGCTCGTTTGTACTCTTGTTTTCCAGTAAATGAAATGAAGATATAAGTTTGTGCATCTGATTCTATCTTAATTTTAGGGAATACTTATCCAAGGTGGGGCACTTGGTGAGTATTGCATGTCCTTTAGATTAGTTTAGTTTAGTTGTCATTTTCTGTTCAGTTATTAGTTAAGAATCTAGCACTGAGTGTTCCTGTAGCCACTAGAATTCCATTATGTGACTATTTCTGCAGCCAAAGTAGATAGAGTAGTTTCCTTTTTGTTCACTCAGATTTTCATTTTTGTCTTGCATTTCAGTTTAGCCTAGTTATTGGTTGATGTTCAACATTTATGTTATTTCCTTCCAAGAATTTTACTTTGAGTATTATGTCTTTCTTACTTGTAGGATGAATATGGTTGCTTTGGATTCCTGGTGCACATACAGTACTGACCCATTCCAAGTTTACATCCTTGGGTTGACAATTTAAATGCAACTTCATGATGATTGAGATAGCTATTCAGGTTAGATGTCTAATCTCTAAATCATAGCTACAAAGGCTTAGTTGTTAAAACATTATAGGAGGAACCCAACCATTGACTTCTTGTCCCCATTGAGTGTGAAACAAGAATGGGTTGAGAAGGGTCATGTAATGGTGATAATTTCAAGATTCTACAATGATTACATGAAAAAAGGGGGATAGAGACTAATGAATCACTGGATGGAAATCATTACCATCGAAGTGAAAAATTTGTAGTATTAACTTGAATGTGTGACACTCCTCAGTGCTATGTCCAAGAATTTGATGGTATGTGCAATGTGGAACTTTAGCATCCTTAGGATAGAGAACCAATCTATTCATAGGAGACAATGTTATGAATCCTTTGTTGAGAATTATTTTTAACTTCCTTTCAATTTCAAGTGGTGGACAAGGAGGTTGTATTTTTTTGTAATTTATAAGGTCTTTTGTGCTGACTAGGTTCATCAAAATCTTCGTCATTGTTGGGAGTTAGGATATTTGTATCTAAAACCACTATACCATCACTATGAAACTTTAGGTATTCTCTAGGTATTTTTGCATTGTGAGGGGGATCTTGATATCCTAACCCTTTTGTGTTTTCAGCAGTTGCAACTTGCTCTAAGAGTAGGTGAATTTCATCTTCATGTGTTGTATCACATCCTTGTTTAGTCAATATTGTGAATCCTTTGCCATATGTTTCTTCAAGGTTGATTGGAGTGTTTGTTACTTTTTGGTCATAAGATGGGTGAATGTTTTCTTGTCTAGAGGAACTAGATTCACTATTGTAGGGAACTTAGGTTCAACGTCTACTTTAGTTTCAGGATGTAAGTAACCAAACATGTGAAAAGGTGATATTGTAGGGAATTTTGGTTGTTTCATGGATGGGTAGAAGGATGCATTAGCTTCAAGGTTATTAAGACAATTTTTTAGGAAATTATTCATGTTGTCATCATCTTCTCCAATGATGTCAACATCATGAGGAGGACATGCATTAGGAGTTGAGAGAGCATGAGTGAGTTCAATTTCATTAGGATCATTACCGAAGGCACAATTTGAGACATGTACTAAGGATTTCAGGAACATCCAAAACTTTTTGAAGCACATATCCATGATGCAAGATTAAGCAAATGTATTTGAAAATGAAAGAAATTGGAAAAACAACAATTCTAGAAACTGAAACAACAAACTAAAAGTAGCCCACAAAAACACAAAACAACAATTTAAAACCCTAAAAACTGGAGAGTCAAAGTCAATAGGAATGAAGATGCCAATAAGGGCATTTTAGTCCTCTTGATGAGATCTAGCAGTTTTAGAGGCTAAAATAGGAATCAAACAGTAGGGAGATGATCATGAGCAGAAAAAGTTGAGAGGGACTAAGAAACTAGCAAGGGCGTTTTAGTCCCAACTGAGCATTTTCTGAGAGATACATAAAATTTTTGCTTGAATTTTTTTTTGTCAGGTTGCCTATATAGGGACTTAATGTTTGGAAATAGAAAATGATACAAACAGAGGCAAAGAAAAGCAATTATGAACAAGTAATTGAATGCAAGATTTGAAATATAGTTTTTCAATTTTCAATGCAAGAAAAATGTTTGTAAATGCAATTAAGAGGATGAACAATGAAATTTTTAGTTTTTCAATGAAATATAATGATGCAAGAAAGGAAAAAATAACCTATATGCACTTTCACTAATGCAAAGATAGGAAACCCTAAATGCAATTTCACTAATAGAAGATGCAAGAAAGCCTAGATGCAAAATGCAGTGAATGCAATCTAAATCTAGGAATCTAAAGGAATCCAAAATAGAAAAGGAAGAGTTCTCAAACAATGTCAGGTTCACCAAAATGAAAGGTATGTAAAAGTAGGGGGTGAAAGATACTCTTTTCCTCCTATTTTAACTTCTTCATTGAAATATGTCCTAAGAACCCTAATGGGATTGACTATGAACCTCTCAAGGCGAGTCAATACATATCTAGGAGGACTTAGGAGGGGGTTTTCTATCAAATTAAGGAGTTCACTACAAAGAAAATTCTTGGAAACAATAATGTCTAAAAACACACTATGATATACAAAACACTTAAAATAAGAAAAATGAAGCTTCTTAATACTGAAAATGAACAACTCCAAGCTAGGGTATGTGTACTTGGGAAGCCTGAAGATGCCAAAAGGATTTTGGAAATGCAAACAAATTGCTGAAATATGCCTTGGAGGACTAAGACGCCTTTACTCCTACCTTATTCCCACTACTATGTTTTGAGGAAAACGTAGAATCTTCAGATAACGGAACAAAATCTCAAAAAATCATTGAAAGATTCCACCTAGATGACTAAGACACCTTTACTCCCATCTTAGTCCTAATTTGAATTTCTGAAAAGTGTGAATGTGGTCCTGAGCTCCTAGATCTGTAATTGCTTATCCTTGGATCTCAGGTTCTAAAACAACTGGATTTGACCTATAGGTGAGTTTTTGTGAAGATGACAACTTTGATAATGCAACTTTACAACTTTGAAAAATTTGCACTCCAAGTGATCAATTCTACAACCTAGATCTACAAACACAAATGGACAACATGAAAAAACTTGATGATTGTTAGTGAATGGGGGTTTGCCTTGGTCAAACCCCTTGTTGGTAATTAAACCTTGAAATTAAATAGAATTGGTGAAGGAAATGGTGAATGAACAACACACAATGGTATAACTCATCAAACCCTTGCAAATGTTGCAAACTTGCATGTAATGGTTGTAATTGATATGGATCTTGAAATGCTTGATAGATATGGACTTGAATTGCTTGCTTAGATCAAAACCCTACATTACAAATTTTAGTACAATAACACACATGATGCAAGAATAATCGTTGACATGATGCTTGAAACTTAATGATGGATCAAATTGCTTGATGAATTTCTCTTGAATTCTATCTCACAAATTTTCCTTAATAATGAATGTTCAAGTTGCTACTATGAAAATGAATGAATTAACCTTGTATTTATACTTATTCATGCTTAATATCCCAAAATTATATCACACCAAGCCAACATATGAATTCAATGAATAAAGGAGGTTAAATCTTGCCAAGATTTGAGATTAAATCCCGAAAATGACTCAAGGAGGACTAAGATGCCCTAGGTGGTATCTTAGCCCCAAGTGATGAAACTTGGGGCATAGACACCAAAAAGGGGCCCAAAAAAGATAGCTCAAAATTAGTGTCCCAGGACCTCGAGGAGAAAAAGATGCCCTTAGTGGCGTCTTAGTGTCAACCAAAAATTAGGGACACTCCAATCAGAGTCAATAGGGGATCATATATGCTTTGGAGAATGTTAGGATTTAGTAGAGAAATATGTCATTCATAGGGCTTATGGAAACACAATAGGGCCAATTAAGCCATAAAGAAGGATAAATAAAGCAAGGCGGGCCCAAATAAGTGTGAAAATACAAGGGTATGAATTTTACTACACTACAAGGATATCCACAATTTTATTTTTCAATTAGTTATTTCCATGTATGCTCCCTCCTATACTAGTTTTCCATCATCTTCAACTTGATCAGACACCATCATAATTCTAAGTTTTCTAATATATTCTAATGGAAGCTTGGAATATGATATATTTTTCACCTCTTGATCATTTTGATAATTTAATTAATAGTCTCCAACATCCATTTTAAGGCCATATCACTTTCCAATACTCTTCATCATCTTACCATATGGATCAAAGAAATATCTAGCATCATGGAAATACTGATGAAAATATTGAATTGCAACATCTAAACCCTTTGCCAACTAGGAAGAAGGGGACAAAAATAATCCTCTTCCTACTATGATGGGGTAGGATACTCCAACTCTCTCGATCTATTTTAAGAAGTTTTTTGAAGTACAAAGTTGCTTGGTTACTTCAAGAAAAACAAATTTAACAGTTGGATACTTAGCTAGTTTGTAAGGTGATCCTAAAATTCCTTCTATTCTCAAATATATAAATTTTAGAAATTGAATAAACCAATAACCAAACCTATAAATCAATTCCACAGAAGATGTTGATAGTCTCTTTCTCAAATCTGCCTATTGTGTTCTTACAATATGCATGGTGAATGCATCATTCACTCTTTTGTAGCAATTTAGGGTATTTTGTAATTGTAGCTGAGGATAATAGTAAAAATCCTCAACATTCTCTAGGGAATTACCAATGGTACCCACACATGTCAAACCTTTATGCCTAAATTTTTTATATACACAATGTAGGAAGTCATGTGAAATATCCCAGTTTCTCTTACCATCATGAATTGGTGATGAATATTGTCACTAGTGAGTTGTGCCTAATGAATATTTTAGGTCCTCTAAGTATTTCTTCCACAAAGTAGAACATCCAACCTTGGAAATTTGAAGCTAATCCTAAACCCTAACTATTCTCATGAGAGTAACTAAATCACTAATTAATAATATTTAAACATCTCTTAGGTCCTTGGTCATATATCTATTTTGCATATTTTATTAGTTTTGTCATAGTGGGATGAATAAGAATCCTTTTTCTTTTATTGTAGCACTTGATAAATCAGCTAGTGTTTTTCCATCTGGAGAAATTATCTTTTTAGAATAAAAAAATTAATGTTATCTACATTCCATTATTAGGTCAAGACACTAGAGTGAAGTTGTGAAGTCAACAGCTTGAGCAATCCCATTATCAACTAAATTTCTTACATGTGATGTGGGATTATTGCGAAATATTTATTTCTCTAAAATTCTCCATGTCAACATGTCCAAGATAGGTGTCTACCACAAATTTCCATCTCAAAGTAATCTTCATTTTAAGGGAAACCTCTTTTAATTAATTCTTCATCTTTTCTAACCTTAAATTTAGATCCACATAAAATAATCTTAATAAATACCACAAAAATTTCTCTTAAAACAGCAAATTAAATCTTATTTAATATTTTAATAATCATCAATATTCCATAAGGGAAAGAATATCCATTTGAACTCAATCTAAATCTCCATGTTTAAATTTTTCAAAATTCATCCAAATTTCACTCAAAACAATCATTTTTATCACATATTAAACCGTTGCAGATAATTTCAAGTAACAATACATACAACGAAATCATAGATATGTGGATATGCAAAGAATAAGAACCAGTACAACCTTTAAAATCATATTTGCAACATATACTTTCCCTTTCAACTTATTGCAGAGATTCAATAGGTATATGACCTTAAGAGAATCCTAGTGCATGTGAATAATACTATTTTTAAGACTTTTAATGTGTGGAAAATCAAGTGGTTAATTTCTCTGTGGAAAAAACCAAAAGAATATGACAAATACCATTCATGGTAGAAACCCCACAGTAGTGAGCAGTTATGAAATTTTGGACACCATATGGATATTACATGAAAAAGGAAGATGGATAGATGAACCTAAATTTTTTGCACTATGGATACAAGGCAAAATTTCTAGATAATAAGGAATTACGGATACACATGAATGGTAGAGGATGTTGTGGGGAACATAAGGGTATAGTGATAAATGCCAATGATTGATGAAACTGCACAACTCTTTATTAACTAAAATTTAGGAAATGGATAAATGGGTTGGAAATTTGAATGGTGTGGAACTTTAAGTGGAAGATGGATGGGTGTCAATGAACATTGCATTTCCACAATAAACACATTTAATTTGATGTCGAAAACATTTGTGGAAAAATGATGCGGACAAGGATAAAATTTAGTTCACATATATAGTTCTCCATGACACTTATAATATCTTCAACTTGAGCTCATAGGACTTAAAACTTGAATATCGATCTTCAAAAACTAGGGTCTAATGTACACAACAAAATACTCCAAAAATATGTGACACTTAAATATTTTCCACAAACCCTAACTAGAAACTCTCTTTGGTCTATGATGGAGGAGTATAAGGTCTAGGGTATCGTCTATGAAATGGGCCTTGTGAAAGTCTTAAATGATTCTCATCTAATTTTATGCTCAATTTAAGTATAATTCATCCTTAAGCCAACATTAATATTTCAAACATCAATTTTTGCACACTCACGATTGACATTAATTTGAAACCTTTAAATTTAAATGCATTTGAATCATAACCAAACCTCAATTTTGAAATAACATTTCAACTTATCATTTCTCTACAAACAAATAACAAAAATCCAAGAAGAAGAAAGGTACATGCTAAAAGGTGACAAAGAACTATACAATCAACTAAATGACCACTTCGATAGCAAACCTATCTAAAGACTCAGAAAACCTCCACAAAAGCTCATCATAGGACCTGAGTCCCCTAACCATATCCACTTAGCCTACGGGAACCCTATAATAGGCTAATGGAAAGCTTGTACTAAAGTAGGTGCAAGAAGGGGACATTACACTGATGGTATTCCAACGCAAATACTTCATAATGGAACAACTCTGCAGAGTTTTGTATATTCTTTTGTAATCATGATCAGTCAATGAATATAGTGTTGCAACAACAATATGATGTTTACATAAATTATGTTATGTTCAATTTCTTTGTTATACTACCATTGTAATGAAATTTCTACTCAAACGAATTGTTGAAGTTCCAATCTAGGAAAGGCCACAACATAGATGCACTCAAGGAGATCATTGCTGAAGAAAATTGTTTCAAGGAAGCATAAGTTGTCATTTTAGGATCTAACTATAGTATAGAAAATCCCTACCTGCACAATGATTTTTCAAATGATTCTCAATCTTGGATATTAGTTGGAATGATATTAGCCTTTATAAATAATTGGTCTGATTTTCCAATTGTCATTTTTATTTGCCAAAGGATTCTTTTATGGATCAAACCATATTTAAAAATTGTCATTTTGGCATGGGTTGAAAATTGATTTATAGAACAAACTGTAAAAGCAATTGTTGCAAGTCTTCACATATAGTCAATGGTAGAGGTCAAACCATCTACATTTAGCACATAAAATTAGAATTGTTTTAGAATGAAATAAAAGTTGTGGAATTTTTTTCTAAAGTGCAAACAAGGCTTAGAATTCATTAAATTGAGCATAAAATACCCAGTCGAACAATATATACTTCTATCAAGCTTTTCCATGAATGCACCCATGTACATAATAGGGTGGCATTCACTCAAACTAAATTACCTACAAATCTTAATAGATGTAAAATCTCAATAATAGTATGGCCATTGTGGAAAATTCCAATGGTTAAGAATATATTCTTATGACAATTGGATTTCTATAATAAACCATAAGTTGGATGAATTTGAAAATTTTGTGAAATTTTAGATGATTGAGGATATTGTGGGTAAAAAATACCTATTCAAATGAACCTATAAACTCCACAACTCCTAAATAGATAAAAAAATGACCTATAACTTCCCTAAGTGACCAAAAATATTAATGATCAAAACCCTTATTTGACTTTTGATAAATTTATAAGTCCGAGACCTTCAAACCCTCTAAGGGAAAAATATAATCCCAACAACTAAAATCAAGTACAAGACCTGAAAAAGTCAAAAAATAAAAATCAATAAAAAGGGGGTCCTCATTTTAATAGGGAGTGTGTCAAAGGGACAACATAATCATCTTATTCTTTCAAAATGTGAGATAACCATATGACTTATGTTGGGAACATTACAATTTTTTTGATATGCTAACCTCAAATAGGGCGAGTATATTTTGACCATCAAGTATTACGAATAAGATATTGTAATCTTCCTAACCTCAAATAGGGTTTAGGGTTAACTCATTAATAAATGAGTGTGCTTGATACTACAAATTTTCAAGGAATATTATCATAGTAGCACATTATTATGTATGATATAAAAAGGATCTTATTTTTAATTAAATTAATTTTCATCTTATGGCATTCAAAAATTTGTATTGTTCCCAACATAAGTTAGCATATCATAGGTTAGTTGTAATATGCCAATTGTACGTTGAAGTAAATTTTCCTAAGTTCTCACTATGCGAGTAAATAAAATATAGTCTAGTAAAATAAACACCCTTTCATTTTCATAGTTATTTGGGACCACCTTGCTTTATTTATGCTTCTTTATGGCTTTATTGGTCCTATTTTTCCTCCACAAGCACTATGAAATATATATATTTTGTGGCAAATCTTGACAAACATCAAAAGATAAATGATCATTTAATGTTTATATTTGTGTGTCCCTGATTTGTAGAATAGGAATAAGATGCCACCTTGGGCGTCTTTTTCCTCAATGGGTCTCGGGACCCTTATTCTAAAACCTCCCAATTAGGTCCCTTTTCTGAGTCTATGCCCCAAAATTTGAGCCTCAGGACTAAGATGCCACCAAGGACAACTTAATCCTCCTTGGCTTATTTTTGGGGTCCACTTTCAAATTTGGGTGGGAATTTTTCCTTCTTTAATTAATGACTTCATATGTCAGCTTGTTGTGGTGTAATTTCAAGATATTAAGCATGAATAAGTATAAATACAAGGTCATTTCACTCATTTCAATCCAAGTCTTTTGTGAGAGAATATATTCTAGCAAAATTGAGTCCATAAGAGAATTCAAGAGCAATTCATCAAGTATTTGGAGACATCATCAAGGTTCAAGCATCACATCAAAGGTTTAGTGCATCCATTCATGTTGTTGAGCCAAGATTGTGGATGTAGCATTCAATATCTATCTACAACCATTGTTCACATCATATCCAAATACCCAAGATCTAAATTCTTCATGGCCACTACATGGTAGATTGCAAATTTGCTTCACAAGACATCATACAAGGTGATATCATTTACATATTTCATGTTTCATGCTTCATTTCATGATTTGGTTTAATTACCAACAAAGGCTTTGACCAAGGAAAACCCCCATTTGCTAATAATCAACAAGTTTTTCCATCTTTCCCATTTGTTTTTGAAGATCTAGGTTGAAGACTTGAAGATCACTTGCAGTGCAAAGTTGCATTGTCAAAGTTTTCATCTTCACAGAAACCCACCTACAGGTCAGATCCAGTTGTTTCAGAACTTGAGATCCCAAGAGAAGCAATTGCAGATCTAGGAGCTCATGACCACATTCACACTTTTCAAAAATTTAGATCGGGACTAAGATGGGAGTAAAGGTGTCTTAGTCCTCCAAGTGGAATCTTTCAAATATTCTTTGAGATTCTGTTCCGGCATCCGAATACTCTGCATCTACCCCAAAAAATAGCAGCAGGACTAAGATGGGAGTAAAGGCATCTTAGTCCTCCCAGGAATATTTTGGCATCTCCAGGCTTCCCAGATACATGTACCCTAACTTGGTGTAGCTTAATTTCATCATTTTCACTCATTATTTGGATCGTATTACTAGATTTTGTAAATTGAATGCTCATTGTCTTTTCCAAGCATTTGTTTGTTGGTGAACCCCTTGAAACCTAAACGAACCCCTTCCTAGGTCCTCCTCATTGTGAATTGACTCACCTTTTGAGGTTGATAGTCAGTCCAATTAGGGTTCTTATGACATAATTGAATGTTAGTTGGAGAAAGAGTGATGTTTTATGTATTAAACCTTAGAGCATACCTTTTTCAACTAATCATAAACTATTGCAATAACAATTTTTCCTTTGTTTATTGAGAAATGTGAGAGAATATGCTATAACAAAATACAATAAGGATTTCCATTTCAATACAACAATTCATAATGTACAATAATCTAAGAATGTACACAAATACATACATAGCTCCTCCAAGCTTCATACCATAAGATATAGATGGTCTAGGAATGCGCCTTTCAAGACCTTGGTCTTTTTTCTCCTATTGAGGAGGAGAAGCATCACTCAAGTTATTTTATGCCAACCACAGATTCATATGCAGCTCCTTAAACATCTATCAAAAATAGATGGCTCTACCATTCGAAAAAGGTATTGGTTGGGTAACCCCATACAACAAACCACTTTGAGCTTAGTGTTGTGCCCTACAATATGACTAAGATTTATAACCTACATTAGGTAACCCTCACGCATTTAAATGGGCATGGTGAACTAATAGTGGAGCCTCAGTAAATCACACTACTTTGGCCAAAGTGTTCTCACTCAATATAATCGAGCAAAGGTCTACCATTCACTTACAATATAGAAAGCTCATTTTGACTTAAGTCCATTATATCTATGCTTAGGTAATCCCTCTCTACGGGTAAGATAAGGTTATGTGCAGGATCATCATGGAAAAAAGAGGCCCTTAAGTGGCAATAAAATTCAAAAAAATTAGAGTTAGGCAACTTGACATAAAAATTTGAATAAGTTATCTATATTATTTCAAAATTATGTAAGAATAGAATCTGTAGAAAATTGAATGTAGTTTCTAAACTATGGGTTTATTTAAAAATAAATAAAAATCTATTTGGTAAAAATTTGAAATTCCAGCACAATAGTACTTAAATTTCATGGAAAAAATAAGAAGTAGGTGTCAGTCTGACCACCCCAACCACAATAAAATGATAATATTTTTTTTATAATATTTTAGATATAAGTAGAGGACTCATGTCCCGATGTGATTCATATTTGTTTATAATATTTTTCTAGGTAAATAATTAATTATGTTTTTTTTATTGAAACTTTTAAAAAATATAAAAACTCGTATGTCTAACCACCTTAACTTGGTCAAAACTTCATGAAATTCAATTCTTTTTTTTTTTATGCTATAGTATGCAAAGTATATAATGTGCCACATATTTTGGATTCAAAAAACTTGATACCATTTGAAAGCTATAGATGTTTTTCAATCAGCCTATCAATCAGGACTTTAGTCATAATTTAAATAGAAAGTGAATAATAATTATTTATTAAATTCAAAGTAAAACATAATTTATATTGGTGGAAAACTGAGAATATCCTTTAAAAACCCTTTTCATTTAATCAATTTTGGGTAAAAAAAAAGTTGACAACCACATGGGCCATCATATCACTTACATATCACCACTTTTTGGCCCATCATGATCCTGCATATACCCATAATCCCCATGATAACGTATCTCTTTAACACAAACCTCAGGCTACACAACTCACTAAGCAAATTACTAGTTCCCTTCTTTCACTAGACAACAATCCTAGGAGTAACCTACTAGCTATCTAGCATAATATAATATCTAGCTATGAGTATCCCTTAAGCTACCCATGTTTAATCATATCTAGTATAATAATAATACCTATGAACAAGCAGTCTCTCCTATCATGGAGTAACTACAAAAAAATCACCAAAAGAGTAAACATCTAATTTTCTTTCAAATCAAACATTACTATTCCCTAATTGCAAGTAACTATAATAGACTAGTTTAAATAATCAAGAAATAACTCTTTCAAAACTAATATAATCAAAGGAATAATATCCTCATGGTCTGTGATAAGCTTTCCAATCGATTGGTTGTAAACACAACACTTCTAAAATTAGCAACTAGCTTTCTATTGATACTCCAACAAAGTCTAAATAACCACTATCTCACAAGCTGGAAAATACTTCTCTCAAAATAATAATAAACTCTCTCTAATGCTCAAAGCTCTAACTCACTATATTAGGTAGAATAATGTAGAATGAAATGTAAATAGAATGCAAAAAATTGCTTAGGGAATGCATCACAAACAAATCAACTAGCTCCTCTATTTTTATAGCAATTTGGAGACCTCTCATCCTACAGTTTAGGCTTGAGTTTTGAAAAAAAAATAGAATGCACAACAACACATATATCACAACTAAAATTTGGTGAACATGTAAGCACATTCTCAGCTAAAATAGCTACAGATCGACCTTGTTGATTGAAAAAAATTTAAGAGACTAATTAAAATCAATATATGATTGAATTTGGTTTACATTTAATAATGGACATCTATAGGTATAAGGATTCAAAGGTGCGGCCAAATTATCAGTATTCACTTATAGTGTTGGTACGGTTTCCATCATATTTGAAACAATCAACATCAAATATGCAACACTAAGTTTATATCGACTAAGTGTTGGTATGAGTCAATTCACATAATAAATTGGTTTGAAAAAGTCATCAACTTGCTTTCATGCCTTTACAGATGTTGTTCTATGCTCAATAACATGTTAGTGTAATTAATATGTAATTACACTTGCATAACTTTACTTAGGTTTTGCTTAGGTAATAATTGGTTTACTTAATTAATAAGTAAGCCTTATTTAATTGAGTTGTTTTAGGTCAACATTAGGGTTGCTAATTTTATTTTATAAAGCAAATCATCTCATTGTAATTTTTGAATTCTTGAATATATCAATTTGCATATTTCATGCAAAGCTTTTCTTTTTTCTGATTTTCTCTTTTGTGGAAGGTGTTTAGGTTTGCATGTCTGATCTTGGTTTCTAACATGGTATCAGAGCCTTGACATGCAACGCCTTCTCAAATTCCGGAGAAAATCATTGTAAAGTTTGTTCAGGGTTCCTCAAGGATTTTATGCCTTGAGTTCATCTATGCGACGTCTTGGATTAGATTGGGCTTCACAATTGGATTCAGAGCATTGGAAAAAGTCAAGATTGACTTTTATTTTATAGATTTTGGTCATCATTTTCTAGATCAATCAGGGTTTCAAACTCAATGATGTTTTGGAAGCTCTAGGAGTAGCCTATTTTTTGGAGCATCTTGGATCAAAACGGACACCACCATCACATTCTCAGTGCCCCAAAACCCTAGAAACGCCTGTCAAATCATCAATTTTTGAGCAGTTGGTTTATGAGGCAATTTTTTTTGCCAAGAAAGTCGTACGGCTTCCCAACACGCACTCTGAGGCAAATTGTTTTTCAAAAATATTAAAAAATAATATAAAATGCAGGTGCCGCCCATGGAGCGGTGCCACAAAGGCACACCACCCATAGAGCAGAGCTCCAACGGAGCTTGCCAACCGCATGGCTACGGTGCTCGCCCGGTCTGGCGATGATTGCCAGTCGTCTAGCTAACCGCCGGTGGGTATTTTTGTTTTTTTAATTTTTTTTTAAAATAATATTCCACCAGAGTCACATGGGTGACCAACGCCCAGCCTGAGGGGCTTGATTTTTTTTTCTATTTTGTACAATAAGCAGAATCAGGAAAACGGGCATAACTTTTCGCTTGGTTGTCAAAATTTGGCAAACAAGATATTGTCAGAAAGCTGGTTCTGAGCACTATCGAATGATGTTGGTTTTTCTATCAAATTTTGCAGCTGGTGGATTTTATTACTGTCTAAAGTCAGATCTTCATTTATGGCTCCCGAGCTCATAACTTTTTGCTAGGATCTCCGATTTTCATGATTCTTGTGGCATTGGAAAGGTATTAAGGAGCTCTATTTCTTCAGTCATACACTTTTTCTGTAGCTATCCTAGGTTGATCACTTAGTATAGATTTGGCCCGATGGGTTTTTTGGAGATTACTTGGATGTTTTGGCAGTTGGAAGGGTGAAACTTGAATCTTTGCACTTCATTTTCATTAATACATCATTCATTTTATCTATTGTTGTTTCATAGATTCCAGGGTTGTTTCCGTTTGGAGTTTTCCAGTGTTCCGTGGCATCGGGTCTGCTATTGCATTATTATGATTTTGATATGGTTTCTTGTAAACATAAGTATCTTTCCTTGCTTGCCGGATTCAGGTTCCAGTGTTACTCCACAATGTTCTTCTAGTGCTTCTTTGCAGTAGGTCATCTCATTGAGGGGGGGGTGTTTGTCCTACTAGGTTGTCTCCTCTTTCTCTTACTCTTTCATTGTATTTTTACATGGGTACCTGATCAGGCCTTGTTGTCGAGACCCATTCATGCTTTCTTGCATTCATCTTAGTTTTAGGTGCATACTTATTTAGTCTCCCTAAGTTGAACTTGTGGGGGGTGTTAGTGTAATTAATATGTAATTACACTTGCATAACTTTACTTAGGTAATAATTAGTTTACTTAATTAATAAGTAAGCTTTATTTAGTTGAGCTGTTTTAGGTCAACATTAGGGTTGCATAATTTTCTTTTATAAAGTAAATCATCTCATTGTAATTTTTGAATTCCTAAATATATCAATTTGCACATTTCATGCAAAGCTTTGCTTTTTTCTGATTTTCTCTTTTGTGGAAGGTGTTTAGGTTTGCATGTCTAATCTTGGTTTCTAACATAACATGGTATTTAAAGTTTACTAAGTCCATAGGCTTTCCACAAAAGGCGTCAACTTAATGGTTGCTCATTGTTTGCAGATTACAAACTCTTCATACATAGATAACAAGAGTAATATGTGGCTAAAGAATACAATCACAATTATATCAAAATTTGTCCTTGATTTAGTTTAATAAATTGACCTCTAATTTATTTATGATAATCGACATCAAAGCCATATATAGCATTTTAAATATATGTATAGATACATAACATATATGCACATACACATACATATATATATATTGGTACACACATATATATGTTAGTATATATCCATATTTATCATATGTCAAATAAATACTATATATATAATTGATATACAAACAAGTACAATCAAGATAGAAGTCACATTGTTATATTAATATATTGATTGTGTATACATATGTATATTTATATATTTATATATATGCCTCTACGATACATTTGTATAGGCATGTCCATTTCCCACCATACATGTTTATTGATACATATATACATATGGATATATGTATATACTTTATATATATATACACATTCGATTCTTACACAAAAATCATACACAATCACTATGGTATTGATAAGATCCTATGAGTGATATATCTATATGTATACATATACATGTCATTAGATCCATCAGATAGTTCCACACACATAATAAAATCATGCACGAGTGTGCATAGATACATCTACCTATGTACCCTCATGTACACATTCCTTCTTTTGTATGGTCAATCATTTTCATGCATGTGTTTCTGTATACATATTCCTCATATGCTCCACATATCAAAACAAGCATAGTAATAAAGAAAGAACTCACAAGCTCAAACAGATAAACATCACCCAGTAATGCACTCTAAAGTAAACAAGACTCTTACTATTGCAAACACATTAACTAAATATGACTTACCAACTTCCAACTTAATAACCCAACTCAATTATTCTATTGTGGTATGTGTAAGCTCAGATAGGTTACATTACTAGTTACCCAACCAAGACCCTATCCTAAGTGATACTTTCCCTCTGTCTAGAGGAATTGAACATATACCTACAACCACTACCACATGCACATGACAATGAGTTGTTCACAAAATATGTAGTATATGTAATACATCTCCAAAGTTAGAATATCAATTCAATATTCATCCAATCACATAAATGCATTCCTTCATATGATATTAAAAGAGATAACATATATTCATACAGCAGTGATAACAAAGTGTAAACAAAATTTATTCATCCACTGAATTCACATTACATTCACATTTTACCCTACTTAGTAATAGCAAATAGTAATACACAATTCAAGTGTAACATACTCCCCCCCTTGTGAATCATCATCCTTGATTATTTTATGTAGCAACATAAAACAAACAAAAAAAGAAACATATTATTTCAAGCATTCTCAAAAGCATCTTAAACATGAGGAAACTTTTGTTGAATCTCAACATGATCTTCCTAAGTGGCTGAGTCTTCTGCATATTGGTCCCACTGGACTTTGCATTGTGAAACCTCCTTGTTACGCAAGCAAATCTTACATGTTTTGAGCATCTTTATACACTCGATTGTTATCACTCTGGGGTCCTATATGTATAAAGAAGTCTAATCGATAACAAGATTTTCACTGGAAACATACCTCTTTAGGTAGGAAACCTGGAAGACAATATGCATTCTGGCAAGAGTTGGTAGCAATGCTATTCAATAGGCTACCAGATTCACTTCCTCTAGAACCTCAAAAGGTCCAACATAACATGGGGCTTACTTAGAATACTTTCTAAATTTAATGGAGCTCTTATGAGGTTTCACTCTCAACAACTCTTTGTCTCCCATGACAAAGTTTTGAGGCACTCTCTTAGCATTGGTGTAGCTTTTTTTATGGTCGTTAGCTTTATCTAACCTTTGTTTAACAATCTTAAATTTCTCTTCCATTTCCGCTAATATTTCTAGCCCAAGACTTATTCTATCCTCAAGTCTATCCCAACTTATAGGAGTTTGACACTTTTGATCATATAATGCTTCGAAAGGAGCCATCTTTATCATAGAATGATAAGAATTATTGTAAGAAAATTCTACTAAGGGTAAGTAGTCTCCCCATTTGTACTACTGATCCATGCAATAAATTCTTAGTAGGTCTTCCAATACTTGATTCACCCTTTCAATTTGTTCATCTATTTCTAGATGATATGCTGAGCTAATATTCAACTAAGACCCTAGTGCAAAAAGAAGGTTTTCCAAAACCTAGAAGTTATTTGTGCATCCCTATCCGAGATAATATTCTTCAAAATTCCATGCAACCTAAACACTTCTTGCACAAAATTTCTTTCTATGACAGGTGCTCGATTAGTTAGATTCCTGAGTATAAAATGTGTGATTTTTGTAAGCTTATCTACTACCAAAAGAATGGTATTGTGCTTATTTCCTGACATAGGCGATCCTTGCACAAAGTCCATACTTATGATTTTCCACTTTCTTTCTAGTATGTCATGTGGATAAAACAAGCCTGCAGATGATGATGTTTCACTTTCACCCTTTTACATTCAAGACATTTAGCAACAAATATAGCAACATCTCCTTTCATCCTCTTCCAAAAATATAATGGCTTCACATCTGTATTCATTTTGGTCACTCTAGGGTGTCTATAGTATGGTGCTTCATGTACTTCCTTCCATACCAAAGTAATTAACTCTCCTATGTTAAGTAAATACATCCTCCCTTTATACCTAAGTAATCCACTAGGTTCAAAATAAAAACCTTCATACCTAGAATCTTGTGGATTTTTAGTGAGTGCTTGCTTGACTTGCAAGTAGTACTCATCCTCTTTGAATTTTTTCAACACTTTTCCATTAAAGCCAGTTTGAATCATCACTATTGAAGTAATATGACGTCTTCGAATCAAGGCATCAATGACCCAATTTTCTTTCCCTTTAATATAACTAATATTAAAGTCATAGTCAACTATTAACTCTAACCATATTCTTTTCCTAAAATTTAAATTAGGTTGAGTGAAAAGGTTCTTTAACCAATTATGATTATTTTTCAATTCAAAGGGTTTTCCCAACAAGTAGTGCCTCCACATTTGTAATGTGTGAACCACAACTACTAACTCTAAATTATGTGATGCATAATTTTTCTCATAACGTTTCAAAATTCTCAATTCATAAGCAATCACTTGACCATATTGCATTAACAAACCTCCTAATTCTTCCTCAGATGTATTTGTGATAACCATAGAGTTACCCTAAGGATATGGTACTTTCAAGATCGGTACAATGGTCAACTTCTCTTTGAGTAGGTCAAGTCTTCTTAACACTTCTCAATCTAGTCAAATTTCTTCCCTTTCCTCTATAAAGATGTAACTGGAAAAGAAATCTTGGAGTTCACAACAAACTTTCTATAGTACCTTGCTAGACCCATGAAACTTCTTACCTCAGATAAATTTTTGGGTATTGGCCACTCTAGTACTACCTTGATCTTAGTTGGATCTACAAATATTTTGTCTATCAAGATCGCATGCCCTAAATAATGTACTCTCCTTTAGAAGAAAGTACACTTAGAGAGTTTACCATACAACTCGTTCTCCCTTAACCATTGTAGGACTATCTCTAAATGTATACAGTGTTATTCCTCATCCTTAGAATAAATGAGGATGCCATTTAGAAAAACTAAGAAAAAATTATCTAAGCAATCTCTAAATACACTATTCATCAGATTCATAAATGTAGAAGGTGCATTTTTAAATCCAAAAGGTAAAACTATGAGCTCATAGTGTCCATATCTAGTTCTAAATGTAATCTTAACGATATATTCATCTCTAATTCTCAACTAGTGATATCTAGATCTCAGATCTATTTTAGAGAATACAACAACTCCCCTCATTTGATTTAAAAGATCATTAATGTGTGGAAATGGATACTTTTTCTTCATCATGGCTTTGGTAAGAATAGGATAGTCGATGCATAAATGCAAAGTACCATCCTTATTTTTCACAAAAATGACTAGCACTTCTCAAGTCGAAACATTTGGTCTTATCAACCCTTTTGACAATAGTTCATCCAACTATTCCTTAAGCTCCATTAGCTTGGTTTTTGTCATCTAATAGGGAACTTTGGAAATAGGTTCAAACCTTGGAGCTATAACTATAGAGAAATCAAATATCCTCCTCAGTGGTAACCCAAGTAACTCATTTGCAAGTACATTTGAAAAATTTCTCAATAAAGGATACCTTTCCATGTCTAAAATTCCATTGCCATCTATTTCACCATCTTCCATCTCCTGGAAGCTCTAGAATTCCAAGTTATCAAGATCTTCTTCAATTTCTTCAATCTTAATGAGAAAGAGTTTGCACCCTTTCTTCATAGCCCTCACTAGTTTCATTGCCAAGATTTGACAAATCTTGACCTCTCTAGGTATCCCTTGAAACTTCACAAGGTTACCAAGATCATCTAGGAATTCTACGGTTATCGCATGGAAATATACCTTAGCCATATGTCTCCACAACCAATTCATACCTAGGATAACATCATAGGATCCTAAATGTGTGACATATAGGTTTACTTCTATAGAAAAACAAGGTAGCTCTATCCTAGCCTCAAACAAACATTGTTCCACCTAAATTCTCTTGTTTGGTTTGCATACTCTACATCCCAAGATGTTTCCATGTGTCCAGCCTTTCTAGATAATTTCTTACCTACTCTAGGTTAAATTAAATTCTTAGCTACACCAATATCAATAAGATCTGAAATCCAAGTTAACCAAACAAAATGCCTGGAGTTTCAATGGGAGTTGCTTGATACTCTACTTGGCGATCATCCACTACTACATGTATCCTTTGTTGGAAAATTTCCCACTGAGTAGGTACTGAGTTGCTAAAAGGCTTATTGGGATAGTCTCTAGCAAAGTGGTCTCCCCCACATGTAAAGCATCCCAAAAATGGTACCTTCTTCTTCACAAGTTCTCTAGATCTACTAGTGTTTCCACGAGCATTGTTGATATTTCCACTATTGGAAGCATTCATCTTTCACTCCCTTCTTGACTCTTTTTATGCTATTGTGGTTACCTTTTTCTCCTTGCTTAGGTACATTTTGCACAACCCCCAGCTTCTTTGGAGTTGGCTTGTTAGGAATTTTTTCAACCTTCTTACGATCTTTAATTTCCTATCAGTTGGAGATAGCCCTAATATTTTTCTCCTGCTTAATTTATTTTTCATATACAAGATCCATATTTATTTGACCATGCATATCCACTTCTCCTCTGATTTGATTGTTAAGTCTCATTATGAATTTTCTTATGCGGAAGCATTCATCTTTATGATAAATAGGAACATAACATAAAAGTCAGGTAAAATTTTCCCAATACTCGTTGACCAACATACTTCCTTGTTTCAAAATTTGAAAATCCATGAGATTTTGGTCAAATTAAAGTTGAGGCAACCATTTCTTGTGGAAAATATAAAAAAAATCCCCCCATGTCAGCTTCCATGAGTTGACATTGAGTTCCAACATTTTGTTCATGCACTAGTTAGAGGATTCTCCTACTAACTAGTATGTGCCCAAAGTGACTTTAGTGACCTCTTAGTGTAATTTTAGATTTTGTAATAATTTTCCATTTGGACAAGCCACTCTTCACCTTCATCTCCACTGTTGCTTAGACCCTCAAACTTGGGTGGAACAATCTTCTTCATATCCTTGGAAAGTTCAGAATCCATACGCTTCTTATTTCTTTCCTTAGATGGCATTGGTGATTTTTCCATTGCGTGATCATGGGTTTCGTTACATCCATGAGAAGAGTTTTTTTCCTTATTCTCATTAATGAGAACCTCTTTATCAACCCTAGCTTTTACCCTTTCTTGTTAAAGTTTGTCCAACCTTGCTAAGATTTATTCAAGTCTACCTTCAATTCCTATTAGTCCTTGCCCAACTTCTTGGCTACCACTAGGATTGGTTCGTGTCCTCACCATCTTCACAGGACCAATTTTTACTTGAATGTTTATCCATGTTAGACTAATTATGTTATCAACTATCTTATTGAAAACATTAGAAATGAAATTCATACACACATAAAGAATTACACATAAGATTAAGCACACATTTTTGATAAAAAAATGATTTTATTTATTTCTTAAGGATTTCAATATCCTTTTATTACATGGAGCAACTATTTAGATAGTCAAGTGGAGAGTACCCCTCAGATTCACTCTCTAACACATAACTTAATAAAGTATGTCCTAAATATTGAGATTGTTGTTCATCTCTCATATGTTCATACCTGTTGATCGTCAAAGCTTGTGCCTCTCCGACAGTCTTATGGGAAATTCAGCGAGTGGGGGAACAATATGGGCCTCACTGAATACCTCAGTGATTTTTATAGAAAGTTGGCTCTTCTCTGAGTTTGGGAAAAGAGTAGAAAGAAATGAAAAAAAAAAACCATTAAAAATGGTGATGTGCCAACACTTTTACAATATTTCAAAACCACAAGTCTCCTTCTATGAGTGATATGATAGACACAAAAAACCACATCCCTTCATTGTTGGGAAGAGAACAAACAAAAGAGGCTCAATAAAAGAACATATGTAGTCATTCAATCCACCCGTAGGAAGTTTGTATTAAGATCTGACCAAACATAGAAGTTCAAGAATTAATAGAAAACATTCAAAAGTAACATAAACCCTTCCTCTTAATATAACATATCCTAAAAAAATGATAATCCTCAAAGAAAACAGAGAAGTCCAATGACATAGTCCAGCTTCTACAGATTATAATTTAATCACATACACAAAAAACATTGAAGTCTGGTAATCAAACTATTCAACTTAAGAAAGACGTAGTGTTCTATTCTAGACAAAGATATAAAGAAAGAAATATTGACAAAGACCATATCATGCACAGTTTCAAATATTTCCTCAAAATAGCTTGTACTTCGAATGTAGATAAAATTTAAAACATAGATTGAATTTGAATACAATAATAGTTTGATGATAAAAAAGACATAACATGCCAGAGTGAAGCAATGTTATGTAAACTTCAAAAGAAAATATTCTACTAACTATGAAAACTAAGGAAAAATTTTCCAACAAGAAGAATTTTTCGGAACCCTTCCTTCATGTTGTTATTCCCAATTTATAGCCACCAAGGAAAGATAAATGTCAACCTCATTCAATATTAATTACAGTCAAATGTCCACACTTGATAGCTTGCAAATCTGATCCTAGATCTTTTGTTAAGTCAATGCAATCCTGCTCACCAAATTTCAACTGCCACATTAATATCATTTAGATATTTCTTTGGGATTACAACTCATAATCACTCAAATCCCAGAAAGATAGTCTAGCAGAGGTCTTGTCAATCAACCAAGTGGATTTGATGGCACCGACTTATGTCCCTTCATTGGAACAAGGAAAAATGCATTCTAACGTTCTTTACATGAAGACTCTCAAGATACAACTTTTCTAGTGTGAAGAGATGATGTGTCACATAGGCAAATAGTCTCAGATTCATGAAAAGTGGATTGAAGAAATTGTCTGCCAAGTCGACACGTGCTTCAACTCTCATTTGAGAAGAGAGTGATTAACAAAGTGCATGCAGCCACCATGTGGAACATTGTGTGGACATTGGAAATGCAATATTCTTGAGCATGGATCTTTGTGAAGAAAAAAATAAAGTCAAAAACCAAAAGTAGACTAAGGAAAAAATTTAATTCACAGTTCTGGTGACTCACAGGGGGGCTTCACTTGTGAAGGCACGCACCTAGACCTCTGGTCATTCTTGGAGCTTGAGTTAGATGGAATGCAACATCTCCCAGTCTGCATTAGTTGATTAGGAAAGGCTATGAAAGGCTTTATATGCCTGATCTAGTTTGAAGACTTCTTTAGAAGAAACAACTCCCTATCTCACTGAAACGACTCCCAAATGATAGTAAAGGCAAGAAAGATGAAGAATTCCATTCTGAATGTTGTCCATTGTTGGTGTTGAGCTCAGCCTTGGAAGATCTATAGAATTTTGTACCTTTTTTCTGACCTCTTCTGTAATATGCTAAATTGATAATACGTCTCCATCTGTGGAAAGGAAGGGAGGAAACCCAAAACTGTATAAGACCCCAAAATACTTCTTGATTTCATCGACCCTGTTATTTAATACTACCTAGATGTTCTTGGTCTTGTCCACAACCTTATGACAGTGAGCGAATTCACTTGTTTTACTAGAGCCAACCCTCTGATCTATAATACCTTCACTTCTTAGGGCCTCATCTGTCACCACACAGAGCTTGGAGATAAAATTATGTGACTCGGCCACTTAGGGAGCATACTCCTAAAGAGTTTGATCAGACAACATGCCAATCTTTTCATTTATCTCTCAAGCATCCCTCAAAAATTGTAAGGCTAGTTTCAGAACAATGAGCATGATAATAATTTTCTCCCAATAAGCGGATACCAACTTTCTCTTCATAGGAAGGCTCATATACTTTTGTGTAGCTGCTAATGCTTCTTGCAGTTGAGCTTCTTTTGTCTTTAATCTCTTCACTAGTTGATCCCTTCTCTCGAGATCCTATGTGAGTTCAGAGATTAAATTTTTGACCTCTTAATTATGAGCTTGCAAGGTAGACTCGACTTCTAATTTCTCCCTTCTTAGCTTTTTGGCTTCCTCCTAGGTCTTTTGCAAATTGTCAAAATCCTGAGCTTGGGCACCATCCAAGTCCTTCCTTATACTTTCCTAAACACTCTAGCGTTTTGTATTAGATTGGCGCTCAGTTGAAAGCTCACCTTTTAACCTATTTATTTTAGTCTATAGCTAGATTCCCTCATCTTGAAGCACTACAAGAGATCTTATTGCTTCGTATTGTTGGTCTTGCACCTATAGTATGCAGGTCATTTCATCATTTTGGGCCCTGAGTTTTGACTGTAGTCGATTCACTGTTTCCTTTATATTTTCCAGCTCACCCTCGCACTTTCTCAACTTCTTATCTAGCCACTCATAATCTGTGTATATGACCTTTTGAGTGGTCTTAGCTAGATCTACCTTGTCACATAGATGAATCTCATTCAAATCTAGACCCACTTCTCTAATATCATAGTCTTCCATCTTCTTCTATCCTTCAGGTCGAGCTGCAAGTGGCTTCATAGTAGTGATCCACAAAGAATTTTGTTCTTCATTAAAACAAGTTTGGATCTTCTTGGCAGCTGGTAGCTCCACATTCTTTTATCTTCTCTTATGCTTTCTATTTTGTCAAGCTAGCTTAGTTGCATCAAAATGCTTCTAAAGATTCTATGGGGAATCAATGCTCTATGTCAACATACAAGCAGTAGGGGGCAGAGTGAAAAAAGGGGACACTTCGGATGTATGGGCATGTGGGGAAGTGAATGGGGGAGTAATAATTGAGAATGACGGAATGCCAAATTGGGATTGGGCACCAGGAGTACCATTCAGAGTAAAAAGAGTAACAAATGTAACAAGCATTTTTTGTCTAAATACGAGTGAGCCTAGGGTACCAGGTAGCATGTATGACTCAACTTTCTCAATGGGGGCCCTAGATAGGGCAATTAAAGAGTCAATAGTGGCCAAAGTGGATGGTTCTTGCTCGGCACGTAGGGGCACATCACTTGGCAAGTTAAAAATGGTAGGGGGCTCATTCAAAACCATAATCTTAGGGTTAGTAGGTAGAGGATTATTTTCAATGGGTGGGGGCAAAGGATGGACCAAATTTGAAGAAACAAGAAGAAGAGGGGAGAAAAACTTACCTAAACCATGACCGTCTAAATGTTTTGGAGAGAAGACTCTGCTTCTTCTTCATTTCTAACAACTGCATCAGGTATGTCCAGGTCTTAGACTTGTTGTATCTTCGTTCGACCTGAACTAGATCATTCTAACCCCTTGGAAAATGATCCTGTTGAAGCCTAACCTTCTTGTTCTACATTTGATTCTCTTGGGGACCATCGGGTTCTCTTCCCTTTGCCTTGGACACTGGCGAAAGATACAACATGCGAGTATTTTTTCTTAGAACTTCTTCCTCGGTTGGGCTCTTATGGTCGGGAAGCATATCGTGGAAGTTGCTCTTTAGTTACTTAGTGACTAGACTCTAGATTGATGTTATCGGAATCAGCTTCTCAGTCATAAATTTCCTCGAACTATTAATTGTGTGGTTGAAAGTCTCTAAGTAACTTATGAGTACCTCCCATTTCTTATTGGAACCTCCAGAAATCTACCATCTTGTGTTCTGACCAGCCTTGCCATTTCATCTGATTTTTGAGGGTTTTTCTTATTGAAAGTTCCCTCTATTATCTTGCCTGTGGCATATAGAAACTCATCCACTTTGGCCTTTTGGTCAGTATGAGGGCCAATTTGATGTACAATTCTAGCTTCTCCTGAGTTGGTTTCTTCTTAGATTCCACATATTCCCATGTTTTGTCCTTCAAGGGAAGCTAGTTTGATAGATTATAGTCCCATGTGTCACATATAAGGACTAAGCCTAGAGCTACCAATAGATTGGTCAATTCCTTTTGTGCTTTATGCTTCTCCAGCACTACCTTACTATTTACAATGTAAAGAGGAAGCAGATATAAAAAAAAAATTGTTCCTTCACCTTCCATAGGCATTGTCGGAAAGATTTGCCTGACATGCCTCCAACGCGAAAACTCGATTTGTCACAAATATGGGGAGTCGAAAAGGTTCTCTGATAGAACCATGATATCTGATAAATGTAAAATCTTCCTAGAAGAAATAATCTATCGGGTTCGATGACATTTTTATCCATTGCAAAACTTTAGGAGACAAGTGGTTATTTAATCATGGCAATAATTCTTCCAACACTAATCGTAGAAAAAATGGACACACCAATAATAGCTACTTGTTCTTGACAAGACATAAGTCCATAGAGAAATTGGTTGAATTAAGCCCTCTTCATATAACCTAGATATAGGCAAATTTCTCTCCAGAAAACTAAAGTTTTGATGTAGAATTAAGTGTACAAAGAAAGAATACCTGAACTTAGACTCAGCTTGGTAATTCTTTAGTTGCAACAACATATTTGCAGCTATCAAATCAGAAAAATAAAAATACCTTTGCTCCCGCTCTTGCTTTAGTATCAGAGCAAAAGCCATCTGGAAAGGATGGACCTCTTCATCATCATCCAGGCCAAAAATCTAGGCCAACATGGAAAAAAGATCTCATGTGTTATCTAGAAACTTTCTGAATGCTAAGGGAAAAACAAAATGACCTCTAGTCAGCCTCTCCTTTGTTTCATGATAGTAAAAACCCTCTCTTTCATTTGATTCCTCTAGTAGGTCTCCATATATTCTTCAACAAATGGCTTAGCACATTGGTTGGGAGGGATGCACAATATCTCTCATATAGCTAGAGCATAAATTGTGACCCTAATCTTGTTGCATATTATGATCCTTCTTTCTTCATTGAATCTTTTGGTGCATGCATCCACCAACTTGGGGCATAGATGTATGATAGGTAACTTGAACTATGGCAGACCACAATTCTAGAGTCGAGAAACAAAACCCTCAAAGGTACCATGATCTTTCATTCTCTGAAACATTCCTTCTCTAAGACTTTTAGGGTTTTTTACCAACCTTGGGTCAAAAACATTATCGACGATATCTCGCACTGCTTCTCTTTTAAGACTCCTATCTATCAACACCTTTTTATAGTACTTGAATGGGTGATCTTCTAGCACTGGGGCATTAGAAAATGATCTTCACCCAAAGAAATTGGCGAAAACGGGTCTCTTTGGTATAGATTCTGCTCTTCTTCCAATTGTTGATGGTTTTGCCATGGTTGGTTCAAAAGTTCTAGAGATTTTTCATTGAAACAACCACTTTCTTTTTGCTTTCCTTGGAAAAAATATACCTTTTAAGTGTAATTAATTTCCTCGAGAAGTACGTGTAATTAAGGCTATGTCATTACCGCTGGTCCATTAAATGCTTCCAATGAGGAGATTCGTGTGGGTGGGAGATATGTATCCCTCGAGAATGCCAAAAACTCTACAAGAATGGATTTAGTACATTCCTTTCACCGCCTCTTTTCTAAAATAAGCTCGTTGCCTTAGGGAGAGTGCCCTTAATTATGCCAATCTTGCTTAGTGATATGAAGTACCTTTGAAAAGATGTGCTCAATAATTTGTCAAATATTAACGTGTTAATCTATGTCCTTTCACTTACGTGAACTAGCTGATGTTGATGATGGCCAAGGACACATGTTAGTGATCGACTTTTGCGAGCATTTACTCCCAATGCCCAAAAAATAATTTTGAGACCTTATGTAAGATTTTTCGTATGATTTATTCTCTATTCATCAGTTGCTTTGATAATTTCCCATTATTGTCCAACCAAAAATAGAACTTTCGTTGTTTGGGTTTATCGACACCTCTTTTCTATAAACAACTATTCCACCTTAGGGCTATATTCATTCAAAAAGTAAGACTTTTGAGTTTAGCTAGCTTCTTATTTGTCTGTATATTGTCTTCTGCTCTGCTACTTTAACCATGTCTATCGACCTAGGTACTTATGTTCATCTTCTTCCACAAAGACCACATTATGCCTTCATTGGGAGATTACAACTGATAGAATTAAACACCTAATAAAGAGGTGCAATTTGCTAGGGGTAATTTCCTTTCGATGGGTTGTTGGCATGGACTTCATTGAAGATGAAAACCAAATGCGAAGAAATTGCTACATCTTGTCTCACTTTGTAGCCTCCCTGCTAGACTTGAATGCCACCAAACATAAGATAGTGGAGATGTGTTGCCACATGTTTGACATGTCTCTACAAGAAGGGCTCAGAAAAATTGTGCAAGTTTCCATCCCCGGTGCCGACAATCCCAATGTGATGAACCTTCAGCGATTTGTTGATCATGGCATGGACGTGCCTTGGCTTCCTTTTATTAGCAATTTCCTCACCATGGACCTGGAAAGCCACCACGCTCTGTCTCTACCTACCTCCACCTACTGGCTTTGGGAGTATGGTGTTGATGAGGCTCCATGGTTTGACTTCAAAAAGCACTTCGAGCTTGTGGCCTACAACCACAAAGACTGAGGTCGAGGTTTATGCATCGTGCATTGTGTGTTTCCCCGCTTTCCTTTTTATGAAGAAGAATCAGAAGAAGAAAAGAAAAATTATTATGAGAAAAAATCCCTTGTAACTATGACTGAAGGCCTATCTTTTTTGTGATTTTATAAAAATGCCTCCATTTTTCTTTTTTGCACTTTTGCTCAAAGACCCTTTCTAGGTTTTGCTTGAGAGAGATTTTTTGTTAAAATTTGAGCCTCGTGCTACCCCACATTATAAATTCAATGAAAATATAATATATAATAAAAAAATTCATACTTCTTCTATTTCTTCACTTTATTCCTTCTAGCTTATTCTAAAACTTAAAAGCTATTTATAATTTTTTTACATATGGTACAGATCAGTGAATTTTTTTAAAGAGTGTCATACTTTAATGGAATAGTTTTAGATAAATATCATTTAATGGTATCTCTAAAGAATTACCTTCCATATCCTCTAGCTCATATGCATTATTCTCCTTACACATGTTGATTCGGAAGGGGCCCTTCCACAATGCTTCAAATTTTGTGTGCTGCCCTGGTTTTACAACACGTTCGTCATATTTTAGCACTAGGCTTCCTTCCTAGAAATATGGATCAGAATTCTTTTTGTCAAACCATCACTTAACCATCTGCTAGTGGCCAATCAGGGCTCCAAAATATTTTTCTTTGTCTTCCTCCAGTTTAAGGATTTTAGCTATCCATACCTCCATTTGACCACTTTCCTCTATTTCCAGGGCTTTCAGTAATTGTAAGGCAGGGAGTTCCATAGAAATAGGTAAGACTACTTCTTTCCCATATAATAATTCATAGGGAGATGTCTCTAGGATCTACTTTGATGTAATTTAGTCCACCCAAAAATCCACCAATAAATTTTCATGCCATTCCCTTTGTTATTAAGACCCAATGCACTTGATTAACCTAATTAGGTTTTTATTTGTCGACTCCGCCAGCCCATTCCCTTGTGGGTAGTAGTTTAAAGAGGTCTTGAAGTAGATCCCATTCCTAATAGAAAAATATGACACCTTTGAACCTACAAAGGCTCTAGCATTGTCGGATATGACATTCTTTGGTGAACCAAACCTAGTCACCAACCCCTCTAGAAAGCTGACAATCTCAGCTTATGTAGCACCTTTTAGGGTGATAGCCTCTATCCATCTTGTGAAGTAATCAGCTGTTGTGAGGATCCACTTATGGCCAACACTAGAGATAGGGTTTATCATTACAACAAAGTCTAATCCCCATTGAGCAAAAGGGTCTTCAATTACAATGGGACTTAAAGGTAAAGCGAAATTTTTCCTCTTGCCAACAAAGAATTGGCACTGAGTGCACTTCTACACCAAACATTATGCTTTAGAAAACATTGAGGGCCAATAGTATCCCACTCACATGATTTTCAAAGCAGTAGTTCTAGTAGAAAAATGCCCACCTTCAGGACTGTTGTGGAATTATGATAAAACTCTCTTTGCCTAGCACTTGTTTAAACATCAGAGCAATACTCTGTCACAGTTTATTTTAAATAAAATTTTGTAAACCAGTATGTACCTAGTGCCTTGCAATTGGTAGTATCTTCATTTGTGGAATGGGAGAGCCATTAGATAGTGTCCTTTCTACATGTATAGTGTCTGATCCATCACCCAGGAGTCATCAGACTCAAACTAATTTGAAAAGACTTGACCAGTTTCCTTGTCAGATTCAAAACCTAACTCTTGTGCAATATATTCACAGAGGCCTCTTCCTCGCACAAGCTTAGTTGGCTTGATATCCACATCGTACTCCATGATCTTGGTGATCTAATTGGCTCTCTTTTTAGTTATTTCTCCTTCAGTAATGTATTCCCTTACACTTGGGTTGGAAACCAAAATGGTGATCTTATTGGCCGATACTAGGTGTCAGAACTTCTTAAGACTCTTGACAATGGAAAAAGCTTACTTTTCTACAAATTTATATCTAGTTTTTTAACCTTTGAGGGTCCTTGAATGAAAAGAAATCAGGTGCTCCCCATTATCCTTTTCATCCCTCTGAGTGAGCATAGAAGCTATGCTATGTTGACTATTGTACACATATAACAAGAAATCTTTACAAAAATCTGGATTGGCCAACACTAGAGTAGTGAAAATAGCCTTCTTTATTTGCTCAAAATATTCCTTGCCTTCGAGAGTCCATTTGAACATCAAATTCTTCTTGAGCATCAACGTGATGGGCCTTGCGATGCCTGCAAATTATGAAATAAATCGGCTGAAAAAATTAATCTTTCCTATGAAAGACTGTAGTCCCTTTTGATTTACTAGTAAGGGAAAATCCATTATAGATTTCAATATTTTGGAATCTATTGCAATTTCCTCCTTAGATACAAAAAAACCTAGTAGCTTACCATGAGGTACTTCGAAAACACATTTTTTTGGGTTTAAGGAAATCTTGAACTTTTGGCATCTCTAAAATATATGTTCTATGTGATGAAAATGATCAGCCTTCAAATTTGAAAAAAACTTTCAGATCATCCAGATAAACCAAAATGATTGAATTGATCAATCTTATGAAAGCAATTTCCATTGCTTGTTGAAAATTCATGCCAACATTTGAGAGTCTGAATGACATCTTTTCATTGCAAATGTTCCCCACTTAGTGGTAAACATTGTTTTATGTTGGTCAACTTCTTTGACAAATACCTGATTGTACCCTAAAAAACTGTCAAGTAATTATGAGAACATCTCCAAGCCAACCACTGTTTGCAAGATCTACTCCATGGATGGAAAAGGATACTGATCTTTTAGTGAAGCCCTACTCGGGTCTCAAAAATTGACACAAAGCCAGATGTCACCATTTTTCTTCTGAACAGGTACCAGATTAGACACCAAGTTGAGTGTTTAATTAGGTAAATGATTTGGAACTCAATTGGTTTAGTGAGATATTATGCCATCAGTGCCTCAACCTTCAGATTGATAGGCCTCTACTTCTATCAGACTGGTTTTGGCCATTCCACCAAGTCAATGGTATGCTAAATTATACCAAGATCATATCCTCTAAGATCATCATAGGTCCATGCTATAATTTTTTCATACCTAGAGCAAAGATTCCTTAACCTTTCTTTATCTTTGCATTGGAAATCCCTTTCGACTTTCAAATTTCTACCTTTTCCTCAGCTATGAACCTTCTCTTACCATTCCTCACATCTTCACAGTCAAAGACATTCTCAAGAGAAATCAAACCCCAAGGGAGCTTATTTCCTTTTAACTGAATGACTTTCTGTTCAGAAGGTCGAACCTCTGGTTCTGAATGGTCAGAAGGTCCTTCTGACTTTTGGATAAAATTGGCTATCTAGGTTTCATCCTCAAACATTTGCCAATTCTAATCATTGTCGGGAATTGATGGCTGAAAAACAAAGTGAAAAATACTCTATTTTGAATTAGAAGTTGGCTCAAACTGTGACCCGATAGAAGCCATTTGATCCGTTATGTTGTTTTGGTATCAGGGAATGACTTGCAGATTGAAATCCTCAAATCCTTCAATTAAATCCCATATTTTTTGTAGACCTTCATCCTTGTATTTTTAGTTGTTGCTTGCCCTCAGACTTGACTCACTATCAACTTAGAATCTTTGAATACTTCAAACCTCTTTGCACCCATTCGTTCAGCAAGAAATAGACAGTGAATTAGAGCTTCATATTCTGCATCATTATTAGAGCATGGGAACTAGAATTGATAGGATTTGAGAGTATCTCATCTTGTTGGAGATAGTAATCAAACTCCTTCTCTAGAGATGGATTTTCATTTAGCACCGTGAAAATACAAGGTCCATAGGTGATTATCCATTGGATCATCATAGCTTTCCCAATCTTTCCTTAGTTTTGGATGAATCATCTCATCATCAAATATTACATTTTTACCTAGTCCAGTGGCATGGAAATTGTTGAACGGGTCGGAGTCGATGAACTGGTTGAGGAGAACTTTTTCTTCAAGGGTCCAGTCACTTGTATCTTCTTCATCTTCCAACATTTCTACACAATATCCCTCTTGGTTAGAAAAATAAGTATGTGCTGCTTCAAAAAGAGGACACCATTGTCTGCTATGTGTTCAGAGTGTAAATATTCTAAATGAATCTTCATCTTTTCCCCATGCTTGGTTCTTAATATCATATGGGACCAGTCTAGTGCTAAATATCCACCTATCTTTACTATGAAATCTCTAGAATGACACATCCCAAAGACCGGGGGAATGTCTATTACAACTACCTCTTATGAGACTATCCGGATTGGGCACAAAAAGAGGGTTAAGGATAGATGTTTTATCTAACCGACTATTAGAACCTTCTTTCCATCTAACTACATGATCCATTTTTCCAAAGGTTTATACTTGAGAATTAAGGCATCAACCACTTGCTTTGGCATGAATGTTGTACTAGCTCTCAAATCAATCATATTGTTGTGCAAAATTTTATCTCCCATGATTAATGTCAAAAAGAAAGGAGTGGGCTCTGGCTTGCTTACCTCTTTCTCTTTTACTTCATCTATGTCATTTGTATAGGCTAAAACCTTTGGAATTTGAGGATCTGAATCGGGCTCTTTATCTTTACTTAGATTGGACAGAGGAACTTCGTCTGTCTCTTGGCTCTTCATTTTTCAATGCTTCCCGAAGCAATGTATTTTTCTCATAGATAGATATTGCATCCCATAATGATACATTGGCAGGAACTTTCTTCAATTGTTCCCCCACATTGAGTGTTTCAACCTGCGAGATATTTTGTCTAAATGGTGAAATCTCTCTAGGCTTTGGATGTAGATGATCCGTCATGAATGGGTTTTATGTCTTATCAGGCAACTTGTATGGTGACGATGAAATCAATTGTTGCTAACTTGGCTAAATAGTCTGGTGGGGAAATTGTCCTTCTCACCATGATAGTTGGCGGGGCTGAGGATGGGGGAAATCTTGTGGTACATATTCCCTGTGAATCTCCTCTTGGATCTCGTATTGTAGTCTGACTGTACCTATGGGGTGTTGGTTGTTATAGCTTCATTTGCAAAAAAATCATCTTCTTCTTCCATCTGGGAGAAAAGTGCTTGATCGAGTGCAATGTTCAACTCTTGTTCTATGAACATCCCTTGCATTTACGCTCTAAATCAGGCATTCTCCATCTCAGAACACTCATATCCTTCTATGTTTGGCTGGGTGCCTTTGTTACTTTTCTTTGCTATTCTTTGTTGTATATTTCCTTCAAGGTAATTTTGAGGCATATGATTATAATTGTAGGAAAAAAACCATGCATTTTCATCATCCACTAGGTTATTTTGACTTGGAATTAACTCTTTGCTATGGCTATCCCTTACCATCTATAGTGGCATTGTTACCAAGACTATTTGATTGGCGGAAGCTTCTTGTCGACCTCCCTTACCCGAAGGTCCTTGGTATGTACTTTGTCAATTTTGTTGATAGAGGGATATCCCTCCTTGGTAGGTCTAAGTGGCTTGCTTGGGAGGAGTTGCTTGCTACTGCTTGATGAGAAATAGTTCATTAGTGAAGGACCGCATCAGGCTCTTCATATCATTAAGATCTACTACTATAGAGGAAGAACCTGATGTGCTCAGCTGCATAGTAGGATATATGTACATGGACTAGGGCAGAACTGAACCTGTCATCTATGTCATAGGATTATTTGGAGTAGACTCTTCTCGGAGTGGTGCGCCTGTGATTTTTGCAAAAATAGGCATCGGAGGTCATGGTGGAAGCTTTCTTGCATCTATCAAACTATTCTCCACACATACCACCACTTCATAGGCATTGGGTAGGGTATCTCCTCCCATGGAAGTTATTAGAACCATGATATCTGAATTGATCACTTTCAAGTACAACATGAATGCCATGGAAGCTTGAGCTCATGCGGTCATTGGGATCCTTTGCTAGGTTTTGTTGAACCTGGTGTTGAATTCATTCATGGCTTCTTGTGGGGCTCTCTTGATAGTAATTAGTTGGTATAGTAGCAAGGAACGATCTCCTTTCTCCAAAAAGTGTTCATAAATCTTTTCTCTGAGGTCATCCCACCAGTTGATGGAACCGGACGTCAGAGATCTATACCAATCTTAGGCCTTCCCTTTGAAAGAGGTAGCCAACAATCTCATGGTGATATTCTCCTCCATAATATTGTGCACCCTACATACTTCCACTACATCTTGGAGGTGCTCGAAAAGGGTTTTGAAGTCCTCCCCAGAGAATTTTAGAATAGCCTTGAGGGCATTAGCAGGTATGGCAAGCTAGACATCGGGTGGAGTCGGTGGTAGTAGTGAACTACCACTGTCTTAGGTGACAAATTTTCTAGGAGCAGGAGGGGGTATGTGGGCCATGGAGAAAAATTTCCTATATATCATGTAAAATGTTATTCTTATTTAGAAACTTTGACCTCCAGGCAGAGTTGATAAGGCTCTAAACTCCAGAATCTTACTCCTTACTCTACTACTTCTCACACGTGATACATAACCTATGACTCTTCTTCTCCTAGTTACCAAGGATGGTAGTTGGGAATACTAAAATTTACCCTTCGAAGATGCTCTTGTTTGAACCCTTGGCATGAAACTTCAAGTTTTCTTCCTTGGTCTGATTTAGAAATATTTTTGACTTCTAATCAGGCGATCAAAAACGGTACCACCGGGCATGCCAGAAAAAGAATTGTTGATCATCAAAGCTTGCACCTCTCTGATAGTCTTATGGGAAATTCAACGAGTGGGGGAACAATATGTACCTCACATAATACCTCTAGGATTTTTATAGAAAGTTGGATCTTCTCTGAGTTTGGGAAAAGAGTAGAAAGAAATGCAAATAGAAAAACATTACAAATGGTGATGCACCAACACTTTTACAACCTTTCAAAACCACAAGTTTCTTTCTACGAGTGATATGATAGACATAGAACACCACATCCCTTCATTGTTGGGAAGAGAAAAAACAACAAAGGCTTGATACAAGCACAAATGCAATCATTCAATCCACCTACAGGAAGTGTATATTCAGATCTGACCAAACATAGAAGTTCAAGAATTAATAAAAAATGTTCAAAATCAACATAAACCCTTCCTCTTAATATAGCATATCATGAAAAAATGGTAATCCTCAAAGAAAACAGAGAATTCCAATCACATAGTCCATTTTCTACATATTATAATTTAATCACATACATAAAAAACATAGAAGTCCGATAATCAAACTATTCAGATTAAGCAAGACACGGTGTTCTATTGTGGACAAAGATATAAAGAAATAAATATTGACAAATACCATATCATGCATAGTTTCAAATATTTCCTCAAAATAACTTGTACTTTGAATGTAGATGAACTTTAAAATAGAGATCAGATTCAATCCGATAATAGTTTGATCATATAAAAGACATAACATGCCAAAGTGAAGTAGTGTTGTGTAAACTTCAAAAGAAAATATTTCTACTAACTATGAAAAATGAGGAAAAACTTTCCAATAGGAAGACTTTTTGGAACTCTTCCTTCATGTTGTTGTTCCTAATTTATAGCCACTAAGGAGAGAGAAATGTTGACCTCATTCAATATTAATGACTGCCAGACGTCCACACTTGATAGCTTGGAAATTCGATCCTAGATTTTTTGGTAAGTCGATGCAATCCCGCTCACCAACTTTCAACTGCCACATTAATATCATTTAGATATTTCAATAGGATTACCCCTCGTAATCACTCAGGTCCCAGAAAGACAGTTTGGTAGAGGTCTTATCAATCAACCAAGTGGCTTTGGTGGCCCCGACTTACGTCCCTTCATTGGAACAAGGAAAAATGCATTTTGATTGTCTTTGCATGAATACTCCCAAGATACAGCTTTTCTAGCACAAAGAGATGATGTGTCACATAGGTAGATCGTCTTAGATTCATGAAAAGTGGATTCAAGCAATCATCCACTAAGTTGGCACATGGTTTGACTCCCACTTGCGAAAAGAGCGATTAATAAAGTCCGTGCAACCACTATGTGGCACATTGCATGCCCATTGGAAATACAATCTTCTCGCGTGTAGATATTTTTAAAGACAAAAATAAAGCCGAAAACTAAAAGTAGACTAAGGAAAAATTTTACTTCACAATACCTATCCCAAAATGGATAGTAGCCTTCAGATTAATCATCCAATACATAGTTATGAGGTACATATCCCTTAGTCTCGTTACTCGAGGAAATTACTATTACTTTCGCCATTGGAAGAACTCTAGGGTCCCTAAAGATAAATGTCAGATTGAAAATTCCTTCTAAGGGAATATCCCTAGAAAGTTATAATGACTCGGACTTTTCTAGTGAGATGGATGGTAGTTTTTGTACATAACCTTCATCTCCATCTTACTATTCACATCACTAATTCAAGAAAGTACATGACTGAATGTTTCAGTATCAATGAACTAGATGACATTGATGTAGCTGGTATCCTCAATTGTTTTAATAATGGCTTCTCTTCCATGCTTGGCCTTGAAGTAGTGCTCATTTTTTATTACTGTCTTTTGAGCCATTAATTTGAGATGCACCATCCTCACACAAGAATTCACAACATTAGATAATGTTCGATGAAAAGAATGATGAGCTCATAGGTTCCAGAGGTAAAATTGGTAGCTCTAATACCACATGTAGTATGCCAATTGTAGATTAAATTAAATATTCCTAGGTTTTCACTCTACGAGTAAATAAACTATGTAATAAACTATTGCAATAAAAAAAATTCCTCTTTATTGAGAATATCTGAACAAAGATGCTATAAACAAATAAAATAAGGATTTCCATTTCAATACAATAAGTCACAAAGGATAATAATCCAATAATGTACACAACACATACATAGCTCCTTCAATCTTCATAGCATAATATATAGATGGTCTAGGAATCCGCCTTTCAAAACGTTGGTCCTATGTCACCTGCTGAGGATGAGAATCATCACTCAATCCCTTTTTTTTCCAACCACGAACTCATATGCTATCCCCCTCACATTTAGCAAAGATAGATGGCCCTACCCTTCGATAGAGGTATTCATTGGGTAACCCCATACAACAAGCCACTCTAAACTTAGTGTTGTGCCCTACATAAATAGGATTTATAACCTACACTAGGTACCCCTCATGCATTTAAATGGACATGATGAACTGATAATGAAGCCCCAAGAAATCACACTACTTTGGCCAAAGTGTTCTCACTCAGTATAATCGAGTGAAGGTCTACCATTTACTTACACTATAGCAAGCTCATTTTCACTTAAGGCCATTATATCTATGCTTAGGTAATCCCTATCCATAGGTAAGCTAATCCCTAGGATAACCTATCTCTTTAACACAAACCTAAGGTTACACAACTCATTAAAAAAAGTACTAGTTCCCTCCCTTCACTGGACAACAATCCCAAGAGTAACCTACTAACTATCTAGCATAATACAATATCTAGCTATGAGTATCCCTTAAGCTACTCATGTTAAATCATATCTAGTATAATAATACCTATAAACAAACAATCTCTTCTATTATGGAGTAGCTACAAACAATTCACCAAAAGAGTAAACATCATCTAGTTTATTTTCAAAGAAAACATTACTATTCCCTATGTAAAGGAGTTAATTTGAAACCCCTTATGTGAATTCCCCTTTTACACATCCTCGCTTTGAAAACCAAATCCGAAGGAAAAATTCCACATAAGCCCTCAACCTTCATTCCACTTGTTGCACGTTTTGTGTGTCAATAGAGGAATTACTATCGAGGATTCCCATGCAATGCACAAACATCAACACGGTGCGGTTACATCCCTGGAAGATTCATGTGGTTCGATCATGCAAAGGCATTACACTTCCCATTGGAATTCAAATTATAAAGCCCTCTTCGACGAACTGGCTCGAATATGGCCATTTTCCTTCATCTCTCTTTCAAATTTACAATTCATTCCTTCATTTTTGAGCCTTCCACAATCTCTAAGACTTCAATCCATCACTCTCAAATAACATTCTTGTACTTCACAACATTGATATCAACATTTCGTTAGCTCTATGGAGCAGAGGCTTGAGTCCTCTCATTTTCTCCCCCATTAACTAGTGAGATCTTGGTGGAGGTGGTAAGCTTTCTAATAGATCTTTTAAAATTGCTACAAATCCTAGCTGGTTCTATAGAAAAAATTATCTGGCTATTACCCTTGTGCTTAGGGGTCAAATGCTAGGGTTTAGGGGTTTATTGCACTTGTCTAAAAGCTTCACATATTTTGAATCCTTGGGTTATTTTTTTATGTTGACCTATTTCTCTGGGTAGCTAGTTACTTAAGTCATCGATGGAGCCTATTATGGCATGCATTTACTAGCCCCTTTATCTAGCTCATCAATATTTTTCCGTGTTGGGACTTAATATTAATCTTCACCTAATGTTGGACTAATAAATTTACAGAAATTTAGACTTAAGTCTAAATTTTACACCTTAAGGGTTGCTCCCCGTTTGCCTAGTTGGTCCCCTTTTATAAATAACATTGTTGCATGTGCAGGCTTATGGACCATCAGATCAATGGTTTTGATTCTGACCATTCCCCATTGGCCTCGTAGGAATTTTTTATGACATCACTAATGTATGATGAGGTGTTTGAGATGTTGCCACTTGTCGTGTATGGTTTGTACCTAGTCTGAATTGGCCATCAAGATTATAACAAATTTTGAATTGACACCTATCATGTGATAATGAGGATTAATTGTGGTCATTCCTCGCCAACCGCGCATGATTAGAATAATGGTTTTAAAAGTGTAGTGAGGTGTGTATACAGGTCATGTGTCGACTCACTTGGCGGCACAAGGTGGCTAGTTGGGGCCCGTAAGTGACATGTGGGTATTCTGACTGGGGTGTGTATCATTAGCAAATGGGCCTGCCATATGGTGACATGCACTTTTCAAAGGTGTTTGACTCGATCTGAGTCATTCAACATGCTAACTCACTAGTGAATCAATGACCCGAATCCAAAACATTGAACCAGGCATGTGATGGTTGTTTGAGCTCTACAAATGGTGAATATTAATGGGGAAAGCTTTTTGATGGATATTAGCCTAATTTCCATGTGTACGAGAGGTTATCTCTTGGAAATTATGAGCAGTAGTATGTCGATTTCCATGAACCTAGAAACTAACAATGGTGAAATTGGCATTAGCAAATAATCATTCGCTCACTCGGTGTTGTAGTTGGAGCATTGATGATCACTTCATCAAATTTTCTCAATAAATGTTTTCTGGTTATTCATTTACATCACAACAATTAAGGGTTTGAATTCCTTTATGTTTTTGCATTGGGTGGTTGTTGATTTGGAAAAAGCTTTGGGTTTCAGTGCGAGATGAGCAAGCCAATTTCTTCTAGTTGACTATTACATAGGTCTACAAGAATGGATATGAGAAAGTCTCAAGAGGAAATGACACAAGGTCCCTCTAGGGTCTTACAAGGAGTATTCCTCGACTTAAGGGTCAGGTTATAGGAGTGGAGGTGATGAGCTGTGAATAGGAAAAGGGGTTTGCAGAGCATGGTGAGGGATCGAAGGATAAGCCAAGGTTCAGTCGAGGCTCTCTAGGGTAGAATAATTTTCACATTGATGTCTTTAGCAGCTCTGGTAGTGATGGCTCTGAGACTGATTCAAATTATTGTAGTTACCTCATGGCTTTAATTGAGTTGGTTGGTAAGGATGAAGAGGTCCTCGCAATAACTCTAATTACCATGGTAGCACTATGTGTTGTTCCTAGTTCTAGTGTTGAGAAGGATAAGGTGGTGTCTTTGCCTCTCACTGAAGCAAAAACATGAAGCGGTCATCTGTATCATGGTCGTGGTGTTGATTCGGGTTCTGCGAGTTGATATGGTGCTAATGTTGTTTCCTTTTGGGTTTGATGTGGACAAAAATGGCAAGGCCTTGGTGGAATTTTTCTATGGTTATTGTGGTACTGACTACTTATGCGGGTTCTAACTATTTTGGTTCTCCTATTAACTGAATGATTACATCCAATTATGTGGGAATTGTGAAATGTGGATGAAATTCCATTTTGAAATGAAATTCTGCTGAAATGTAATGGCAATGAGCCTGAATCTTGTCGCTCTCCTATTCTATAAAGGAGATCTCAAAGCTCATTGCAATGGTTAGATTTTTTAATCCTGAAGGTCTAGGTGGTATATACTGAATGCATATAATGTAGAATTTAGGGTGAGTTAGATGGTAAATTGTCTTGGGTAGGGTATGTATATCATATAGTCTTAATGGATCTTATGAAATTACTGATATCGAAATAAATCTATAAATTTAAGGTGATTTCTCTCTTGTGGATGTTGTGATAGATTATGAATGAAATTATCAAGGGTTTTTTTGTTTGTCTTCAATGGTTTATTTGAATGTATGATTCTTTTTCTTTCCTTAACTTAATGAGTTAATCAAATGCTTGAAAAGAGATTGTAGTTCTATGATAATTTTCCAAGGATCTAATAATGAGTGTTATTTTGAATATTGTGAATTCTTATAATGTAAGGCATTGTGAGAGTCATTCACTCATATCAAGGTTAAATTTTATGTATGACTAAATATTTTATATGTGACTTAGAACTGCCCAATTTGATGAGGCACTAGCTAATTCATTTAGGATTCTTTTAAATAACTAAAATTAGAAACCCCTTGCATGTGGATTCAAGGTTAGAACATTAAATGATTCAAATTCTATCTATTCTGAGATGCAAATCTCACATAATACTTGTATTCCTAGCAAATATGCGGTCATTTGTGTAAAGCTCAGCCAAACCTTTGATAAATCATGTATGTCTATAGGTTAGTAGGAATTTATCTATGTGTGAAGTGTTCTTGTGGTAGGAAGTATCATATGAAGACAAATAGAAACACCCTCCTTAGCATCACACAGCCTAGAGAGTAGGGATAAAGCCATGAGAAGCTTTATCTTTCAGTTGGCCACTAGCTTTTATGAGTCTTGAACATAGAGATTGGATATCTCTTAGAGAATTTCAAAGCCTAGCTAGAAAAATAACCAACAAAATGTTGACTCTACTAGGGATGCACTCAGAAATTTGGTTGGAGATTATCTTATCAAAGATTCATTAAAATCTTGAGTTATTATTTGTAACTGGAGACCTTAATATTTATTGAATCATATTTGTCCATCCGAGTCACCAACAAAATGGCGACTTTGCTAGGGATAACTACTAAGAAATTTAAATAAAAATGAATCCTAGACGCAAATGGTAGTATCATAGAGTCAAGTATTTGGTGAATTTGAACATCCTTATTCAACTAATTAAGAATTTTTTGACCTAGAAATGATTTTGTTCCATCAAAGATCAAGGAATTTAAGTGTGAATCCACTATTGGAGAGGACCTATAACAAGATTTACTCTAGAAAATACTTCATTTTTCTTTGAATTTTAGTCCTCTGTAAAGGAGGTGGCAACTCTGTCTAAACAACCAGTTGAATTGTGAAGAAGATTTCTAGATTTGTAGGATTTGCAGTCAAGAAGAAAGATTAATAGCGGCTACAAAGTTTCTAGGAATTCTCATAAATTTAAAGAAATCATTATTCTATTTGAAAGAAGTTTATGAGAAATTTACAAGGCTTAAGGTGATAAATGGTTCCCTATTAGATGAAATTGCATTAAGACAGGGAATAATAGTAGTTATGTTCATACTTCTAATGTGTAATGATTGTAATGATTGGAGAAGTATGCTTATTTTTTTGAATTATTCCTCTAAGAAAGTTTGAAGGCAAAATGTTTCAATCTATGTTTTAGAATCATGATTAAATTAGTAAATGATGCAATTGAAAACCATGTATGAAGTTGATAGTGATTAAATACGAGTATGAGGGGGTTTTCCTATGAAGTAGCAAGTAAAAGTATGCAGGGAAAACAATATTCACCAAGCCCTCAAAAGGATTTTATGATTGAAAGGTATATGCCATTGGTCTTCAGTGGTATTAAAGGCTTCCTGAACCTGATTCCTAAAAATGTTAGAAAAGGTTTTCCAAAATTCACAGGACAAATTTTAGAATCAACCTCTAAACATTTGCAAACATTCATGGATGTGATGGGGGATTATGAGGTAAGCCATGAGGATATTGTCATGAATCTTTTTATTCAATATTTGAAGGATGATGTTAGGGATTGGTTCTCATATTTACCAACAAGTTCTATAGCTTCATGGAATCAGTTTATGACAACATTTGTTGAACAATTTGGAGAAAGGGTAAATCCAAGTGTGGTAAGAAAAGACTTTATGGAAATCCATAGAAATCAAGATGATTTGGTCCCTATTTTCAATCTTCAATTTTCAAACACAATAAGGAAAATTCCAGAGAGTATGAGACCAAATTATTTTGAGTTTTTAGTCATATACTTAGGTGCATTTGATAAAAAGATGAGCTATATATTAAGGGATAAAGAGCCTACAACATTACATCAGGCATATCAAACTACCATGGATATTGAGAACAATTTGAAGTATTCAATGATGAAAGGGTATTTGGCTGCAAGTGTTGGTTATCCTAGCACACCATATATAGATAGAGTTCAAGGATCGGATAATGGAAATTATTGTCAAGATGACAATGCTTCTACTATTATGATTTCTCCATCATCAAATTATGAAGATCATAGTGAGCTCGAAGTTAAGCCTCAAAAAAATTTGAGCAATGGGTATGTGTAGGATCATCATGGAAAAAACAGGCTCTTAAGTGGCAATAAAATTCAGAAAATCAGAGTTAGGAAACTTGACGTAAAAATTTGAATAATTTATCTATATTATTTCAAAAATATGTAAGAATAGAATCTATATCAAATTGAATGTAGTTTCTAAACTACTGGGTTTTTTTTTTTCTAAATCTATTTGGTGAGAATTTGAAATTTGAATGCAGTAGTACTTAAATTTGAGGGAAAAAATAAGTAGGTGTTTGTCTAACCACCCTAACCACAATAAAATGATAATTTTTTTTTATAAGATTTTAGATATAAGTAGGGGACTCATGTCCCGATGTGATGCATATTTTTTTGTAATTTTTTTCTAAGTAAATAATTAATTATGATTTTTTTATTACAAATTTTAAAAAATATAAAAACTCGTATGCCTAACCACCTTAACTTGGTCAAAACTTCATGAAATTCATTTTTTTTTTAATCCTATAGTATGCGAAGCATAGAATGTGACACATGTTTCAGATTCAAAAAATGTTGTACCATTTGAAAGCTATAGATGTTTTCCAATCAGCCTATCAATGAGGACTTTAGTCATAATTCAAATAGAAAATGAATAATAATTATTTATTAAATTCAAATTAAAGCATAATTTATATTGGTGGAAAGATGAGAATCTCATTTAAAATCCCCTTTTTGTTTCATCAATTTTGGGTAAAAAAAAGGTTGTCAGCCACATGGGCCATCATATCACTTAGATATCACCACTTTTTGGTGCATCATGATCTTGCACATACCCCAATGTTGATCAAAATTCTAATGTGCAAGAAGTGTGTGCAATGAGGAGACACAAGGGAGAATCACCAGACAAACAATTTTTGAGATTTTTGGATGCTTTGATAGAAATCCCCAAAGATTTTAGACCAAAGGATTATGTGTGCATTGATTTGTTTTGTGAGATTTATGAATCAAAGCTAAGTACCTTGCCAGTAGAATTGAAACCCCCTAGTTTTGACCAGATACCTAATTGAATAGGGATTGTAGAATCAACCAAATATGGTTATGCACAAGATGTTGATTCTCAAAAGAGAGACATTGGTTTTCCTCTTGAAAAGAATCAAATAACAATGCAAACAAGTGAAAAGAATATGTCAAAAGATGAGCATTGTAGTCAACCCAAAAACAACACATATACTAAGAAACAACACAATGATGAAGAAAAGGATACATGGGATGATAATGAAGTAACTATGCAAGAAATATTTTCTTGTGATATCTCAGATGATGATGAAATGCAAAATTCTATTCCATGTGGTCTTATTGACATTTTATTATAAACTAGTAATTATGATCCTGAAAATGCAACTTCATGTTTTCACTCTAAAAATATTGAACATGGTTTGTATAGTGATGATTCCTCTTGAGATAAAAATCATAATGAGTTTGGTATTTTTGATCGCTTCTTTGTAGATTGTGACTGTTTTTCTAAGAATAATATGGAAGCATATTCGTCCCTTGAAGAATGCAATGGTATAGATGCTCATTGTGTCTCTTGTCCACAAGTGAAGGAAAAAATTGTATGTGGTGAATACTAGGAATGTAGTTTAGGTTTTCCATCAATGGAGCATGATGATTGTGTCAGTGATGAGGGATTTGAAGATAAGAATATGTATATTCAATATGATGATCTTGATCACAATGTTGAATATGATAAACATTTTGATGAGTGTGTTGTTGCCTTTACTACTCATGATTGTCTATGTGAGGCAGTTGTGGAATTGTTTGTGATACATGAAGAGGATGATGTTACATATATGATAATGAAATGAGGGGTTCATTATGGAATGGTCAAGTAGTGCATTGTGAAAAATGTATGGATCTTGAGTCAACATTATTACCCAGTGATAATATTGAAGGGCTTGTTGATTTATATGATAATAAAGTTCTAGATTGTGTTGATACTATATAAATTCTTGATCCATGTGTAGGGAAGCCAAGAAATGTAAATAATGATAAATCTCATGTTGGTGAGTATGAATTTGAGTATAATTAATTCTTGTGTGAACCTTGACATGTTTTCATCCTTTGAGAAAAACATATATGTGAAAGAAAATGAAGATCCTAGTTATATTGCTAATGAGAAGTTTTCAAGTGGCAATGAGTCTTTCATTTTTGGGTTAGCACACATATTAATTGATATTGCACATAAGGTTACCAATGCACATGAGTGTTTTCATGCTGCCCCTATTGATGTAGAATTGTTTGAACCTACCCTTGAGGGATTTTGTATTGAGCTAACTAATGATGTAGAGAATGAGTTACAACATGTTGGTAAACTTGAGAGTAGTGCATTTATTCATTTCATGGATGTTAATAGCGCATGTGATCCCCATTCCTATGATACCAAGGTGTGTTCTCATATAATTGAACTGGAATGCCAAAGAGTGTGCCCATGTTGCAGTGATCAATATAAGGATGTTCAAGAATGTGCATCTTTTGGATTTTACATATTCAAAGATTATTTGCATGAAACACAACAAGTTGTTTATGATAGATTTCAGTTTGAGGTACAAACTAATTTATATGTCAAATTTTGTGATGTCAAAGATAAAATGGACTATGAATGCTTCTTTTTCTCAATTCGAGTGAGTGAGCATCTAGTGGAACATGAAAGTGAGTTGGCCAAGGTGAAATGTCACAATGATTATGAATTTAGGTAGTGTCTAATTTTAGATTGCAGATTGACAGAATCAGTGGTGACACTAGAAAGCACACTGATATAGAGGGACATATCAGTGACTGAGCTAGTTTGTGGGAAGCTCATGATAGTGTTTACAAACTTGACCTACTATAAAAAATAGAGAATTTTGTTTTCGATAGGGGTAAATATTGGTATTTATTTGTTGGGGACCTGGGGCCACCAAATGAAGTTGAAAATGAGTTCTAATGCAACATAATGGAGCAATTTTCAAGGCACCCATCTGACTTAGTGTTTTTTCTACTCTCTAGAGATCTAAATTCTCACCATACCCACAAGGGGTATGCATCCCCAAGATGGAGCCACTGATAGAGCTTTTAAAATTGCTACAAATCTTGGTTGGTTCTATAAAAACAATTTTATGGCTATTACCCTTGTGCTTAGGGGTCAACTACTAGGGTTTAGGGGTTTATTGCCCTTGTCTAAAAGCTTCACATATTTTTAACCCTTGTGTTGTTTTTGCATGTTGACCTATTGCTCTGGGTAGCCAGTTACACAAGTCATCAATGGAGCCTTTTATGTCCTGCATTTACCGACCCCTTTACCTAGCCCATCGGTCTTTTTCCATGTTGGGACTTAATATTAATCTTTGCCTAAAGTTGGGTTGATAAATTTCTAGAAATTTAGACTTAAGTCTAAATTTTATGCCTTGAGGGTTGCCCCTCATCTGCCTAGTCAGTCCCCTTTTATAAATAACATTGTTGCATGTGCAAGCTTATGGACCGTCAGATCGATGGTCTTGATCCTGACCGTTCCTTGCTGGCCTCGCAAGAAATTTTGATGATATCACTAATGTATGGTGAGGTTTATGAGATTTTTCCACTTGTGTATAGTTGGGGCCCAATCGGAATTCACTAGAAGTATTAATAACGTCTTTCAAATCAACGGTTGTCATGTGATAATGAGGATTAATTGTGGCCATTCCTCACCAACCACACATGATTAAAATAATGGTTTTAAAAGTGTTGCAAGGTGTGCAGATGGGTGACATGTGGACTCGCTTGGTAGCACAAGGTGGCTAGTTGGGGCCCACAAGTGACATGTGGGTGTTCAGTCTGGGGTGTGTATCATTGGCCGACGAGCTTTTCATATGGTGACATAGAATTTTCAAAGGTGTTTGACTCAATCTGAGTCATTCAGCATGGCAGCTCGTTGGTGCATCAACGACACAAATCCAAAACATTGAACCAGCCATGTGATGGCTATTTGAGCTCTGAAAATGGTGAATATTAATGGTGCAAGCTTTTCAATGGATATCAACCTGATTTCCATGCATGCGAGGGGTTATCTCCTGTAAATTATGAGAAGTAGTACGTCAATTTCCATGATCCTAGAAACTAACAATGGTGAAATTGATGTCAATGAATTCTCATTCTCTCACTCGGTGCTGCAGTTGGAGCATTGATGATCACTTCATCAAATTTGCTTGATAAATGCTTGTTGGTTATTCATTTACATGACAAAAATTAAGGGTCAGAATTCCTCTATTTTTCTGCATCAGGTTGTTGTGTATTCAACAAAAGCTTTAGGTTCGAGTGCGAGATGAGCAAGCTAATTGCTTCTAGTTCACTATTACGCAGGTCTATAAGAATTGATACAAGAAATTCTTAGGAGGAGATGAAACAACATGAATAGATCACCATTCCAGGTGCTCTTGGATCCAAGGAAGAAGACACAAGGTCCCTCACATGTCTTACAAGGAGCAATCCTTGGCTTAAGGGTCAGGTTACAAGAGTGGAGGTGACGAGCTGTGAACAAGAAAAGAGGTTTGTGGAGCATGGTGAGGGATCAAAGGATAAGCCAATGTTTAGTTGAGGCTCTCTGGGGTAGAATAATTCACCCATTGATGTCTCTAGCAGTGATGGTTTTGAGACTGATTCAGATTATCGTAGTTCCCTCACGACTTTGACTAAGTTGGTTGTTGTGGACGAAGAGGTCCTCGTGGTAACTCCAATTACCATGGTGGCACCATGTGTTGTTCCTAGTTTTGGTGTTGAGAAGGGTTTTGAGAAGGATAAGTTGGTGTCTTCACCTCTCACTTAAGTGTAAACATGAAGCGATCATCTGTATCATGGTCATGGTGTTGATTCGGGTTCAAGGAGTTGATATGGTTTTTTGGGTTCTGTAATTTTGTTCTGGTGCTGATGTGGACAAAAATGACAAGGCCTTAGTGGATTTTTTTTGTGGTTATGGTGGTACCAACTGGTTACACGGGTTGTAACTATTTTGATTCCCCTATTCACCTAATGATTACATCCAATTTTGTGGGAATTGCGAAATATGGATGAAATTCCATTTTGAAATAAAATTATACTAAAATGTAATGGCAATGAGCTTGAAGCTTGTCACTCTCCTTTTATATAAAGGAGATCTCAAGGCTCATTGCAATGGTCAAATTTTTGAATCCTAAAGGTCTAGGTGATATATACTAAATGCATATAATATAGAATTTAGGGTGAGTTAGCTAGTAAATTGTCTTGGGTAGGGTATGTGTAGGAGATAGTCTTAATGGATCTTATGAAATTACTGATATCAAAATAAATCTACAAACTTAAATAAATTTCTCTCTTGTGTATGTTGTGACAGATTATGATTGAAATTATCAAGGGTTGTTTCATTTGTCTTCAATGGTTTATTTGAATGTATGATTCTTTTTCTTGCCTTAACTTAATGAGTTAATCAAATGCTTGAAAAGGTATTGTAGGTTTGTGCTAAGGATCTGATAAGGAGTGTTGTTTTGAATACTGTGAAATCTTATGATGTAAGGAATTGTGAGAGTCATTCACTGATATCAGGGTTAAATTTTATGTATGATTGAATATTTTATATGTGACTCCTACCCAATTTGATGAGGCACTGGCTAATTCATTTAGGATTATTTTAAATAACTAAATTCAGAAACCCCTTGCATGTGGATTGAAGGTCACAACATTATATAATTCAAACTCTATCTATTTTGAGATGAAAATCTCACATAATACCTATGTTCCTAGAAAATATGTGTTCATTTGTGTAAAGCTCAACCAAACCTTTGATATTAATGGGTCTTATGAAATTACTGATATCAAAAGAAATCTACAAATTTAAGTAAATTTATCTCTTGTGTATGTTGTGACAGATTATGATTGAAATTATCAAGGGTTGTTTCATTTGTCTTCAATGGTTTATTTGAATATATGATTCTTTTTCTTGCCTTAACTTAATGAGTTAATCAAATGCTTGAAAAGGTATTGTAGGTCTGTGCTAAGGATCTAATAAGGAGTGTTGTTTTGAATACTGTGAAATCTTATGATGTAAGGAATTGTGAGAGTCATTCACTGATATCAGGGTTAAATTTTATGTATGATTGAGTATTTTATATGTGACTCCTACCCAATTTGATGAGGCACTGGCGAATTCATTTAGGATTATTTTAAATAACTAAAATCAGAAACCCCTTGCATGTGGATTCAAGGTCACAACATTATATAATTCAAATTCTATCTATTTTGATATGCAAATCTCACATAATACCTGTATTCCTAGCAAATATGTGTTCATTTGTGTAAAGCTCAACCAAACCTTTGATAAATCAAGTATGTCTATAGGTTAGTAGGAATTTATCTATGTGTGAAGTGTTCTTGTGGTAGGAAGTATCATATGAACACAAATAGAAATGCCCTCCTTAGCATCACACAGCCTAGAGAGTAGGGATAAAGCCATGAGAAGCTTTATCTGTCAGTTGGACACTAGCTCTTGTGAGTCTTGAACATAGAGATTGGCTATCTCTTAGAGAATTTCAAAGTCTAGCTAGAAAAATAACCAACACTTTATACTCCTCTTCTCTATGATTTGGTTGAGTAGCATAATGCTATTTTGTAGTGCTTTAGTGCTCTTTACTTAATTTCTTTCTTTAGCGTACTTTTCTCCATTATCATCATCTTGGATATCCATGGAGGTAGAAACACCAAAATGGGGTCTAATTGAGATAGACCCCTATACAGCCCCCCAACCATTTTCCTCTCTCTTGTTTGCAGGTGGAAGCATCCTTGGAGCTAGCTGGAAAACGAGAACCTTTGTGAGATCATCCTCTATATCCATACTCTTGTTTATTTTCTTTATCAAATTTGTGCATACTTTGTTTACGTCTTAGTGTGGTTTTGGCCTTTCGAATGTAGGTAACTAGGTTGTTAGTCTATTTTATTGAATCCAACTTGTCTCTTTATTCCTTTGGTCGTGTGGATGCCAGTGCACCTAAGAGACACCAGCGCACTATGTTGTCATCCTGGAGCCGTGCTTTCATCCTCAAGTAAACAGAATTTTGAGACATTGTATTGAACCTAAAAACAAACTAGCCTAGCCCCCTTTCACCTCTCAGGTCTACAAAGTGGTCAAAAGACCTTATATTCCTCATCATTCTTATCCTGTGTTTCCTAACACTCCCTTAAGCTGAGGTGAGTTAGGGAAACCTTCTGCTCTCGACCCTCCATGACCTAGGTCCTTAGCATGGTCGGTCCCCCTCTCTTACATTTTTGGTGAACCCAATGTGAACCATTTTGGTTTCATTTTGTGATATTGAAAATTCCTTTCCTCGTGCCCTAGGAGCATTTTAGGTGCAAGTGTTGTGAGGATTTTTCCTTACAACTCAACCTGTGACCCCTATTAGATGTAGTTGGAAGGTTCCAAAAGCATTGTGTGATGAAACGTTAGTTGGGTCACTACCTCATCCTATAACCTTTAGGAGGCTCTATGAAAGTGTTGTTTAGTGTGTGTGATGGCCTCTTTCCTACATCAACCTATTCCCTTTGTGCACCCTATGAGCAGTGGTACTGGTATAACCTTCACTTCACATGAATTTTCGATGGGCTTTAACAGAGAACCATCTCCTCTCTACATTCCTACGAGGATAAATTCAAATACCATAGCAGGTGTTCTCATTGATTCAATGTCAAAAGTTAACATTATAACTAAGGAGAAAGTGTTAATCAACTTCCTCCATATAGGATGGATACAATGCACTTGTGAGTATCATCCATACACACAACAAACTTTTTGTACCCCCTATAAGTAGTATTTTCATGTCGATTCTCATTAGACCTAAGTCCATGAACCTTATGTTTAGCATTATCCTGGGGTCTGAACTCTTCAGAGTGAAGCTGGGTATAGCTTGGCTGGTAGCTATGAACACTCTTCCCTCAGTTGTGCATAAGTGTTTTAAATTCACTCACGATGGTTCCATGCATGTGATCCATGACACCAACTATAGACCTCTAGTTGCACATGATAGTTACTCCTAAGATTAATTTTGGCCTACACCTGTTGGTCCTCTCCCACCCAGGAAGGACCTCTTGTATTGCACATATCAAAATTACAAGAAAAAGCGTTCTAGGCAAAAATTGAGATACCCTCCTTCACCTTATGTTGTTTCACATAGGGCTTTCCTGAAAGCTAACAGTGATTCCACCAACGCGTGTCGAAGAGAAGAAGAGAAGCGATCCTGAGATCCTCCTTCCTCTTTCGTTGTTTAGCCTGACACTCCATCTCACTCTGTTATTGTTCCATCTATTTCTTCCTCATGTTTTTGAGAGAATCCTTTGGTTCTTGCTTGGTGGAAGTCCAAGCATCCCACATTCAAGCTTCTTGTACAACCCATAGAGCCTAGGCCCATTTGGTATGATAGGAAGAAATCTCCTCATGGGGAATCCTCTAAGTCCTAGCCTCTACGGATTCCTACCGCTTCTACTCCTAAAGCAGTGAACAAGAAAAGGCCTTCCACCAAGGCATTAGAGTCGACTCCTTCTATTTCTAAACCTACCCCTCCTACTCTCATCTAGGAGTCTAGAAATAGTTGTGGATAACAGTCCCATGGTTGAGCAGGAGCAATTCATTCCTTTGCAACCTCTAGCCTCTAGTTCAAAGAGTCACAAAAATTGCCTTGTGCATGAATGCAAATACTAATGCAAGGCTCTCTTGGCTGAGCAGGCCACCCTACAGAAGAAGGAAGAGGAGATGAACACTACTATATCTTGGGCCTCATGCCACATACTCCTCTCTCCTCACCTCTATTTATATTCAAACCATCTATGTATCACTTCTAGCTTCCGCTCTGAGTATGCATGCGCCTGACCCCAAAAAGGTGCAAGTGTTCATCGCTTCTTCGGTTCAGCTACCCTTATTGACATCCATTCTATATGTTCTACCTTTCCCAAAGCCCATAGATATGACTAACACCTCGATCATATCTACGATGATCCTTTCCTCCTCCTCTTCCTCAACCCTTCTTGCCTCATTTGTGGGGATTTTTCCTCCTTCAATGAAGAAGAAAGTGGAAAGTAGTCCTTCCAGCAATGGAGGATGTAAGAGGATCCCACCTTCTGTGAAAGGTGGCCCTGCACTGACTTGTTCTATCCTAGTAACATAACCAATCCTGGCTTCTCCCGAGTTTGTCACTTCTCTCGAATCACTTGGTGGGTTTAGCGGTGAACCTCGGGTGCGACCCTCTCCGTCTGTCCAAGTGAAACATGGAACTCCTATTAAGTGCATATTTAACTCAGTGGATGAAGTTCTGACCTTGTTAGTGATCTTCACAATGTATTTGACCTTAAACCCACAAGAGCTGAGTGAAGGAGACCTTGTTGGTCCCTCTTCCTTAGCCCTTATTGCGAGAGGGTCATAGGCTCCTCCCCTTAACATTCCACCACTACAGGGTCATCCTCCTTCCCCCTACAATGATATAGAGTGGGAAGCTAGTGACCTCCTCATTGATCAGTTTTAGGGGGAGGCCTCTTCTTTATCTTTAGATAAGATGTGTGTATGTGTTATGATTTATTTCCCCCGTAATCATTCTATGTGTGCCTAGATTATCCTTGTCACCCCTGTTGGTGCTTGGATACAAGTGTGGTTTTTGTGATGTAAACCTTCTTCTATTTGTATCATCATTCTTCCATGTTTGTGATTGACTTTTGACAAATTTGGGAAAATGCAAAGCATTGGGGACATTTAGGCTTCCCTTCCATGTTGACCCATTTTTTAATTTCTATTTGTCTTCTTATACATTCTTCACATGGCTTGATATTGTAGGGGGTTTATGATAGTTCATTTATATACTATTATTATACATATATATATTTATGAGTAGTTTTGACCCCAAAATATTAGGCTACCCATGTGCCCTTTGTTTGTGCTCTCTTTCCTATTTTTTTTTTCCTCTATCTTTCCCTCTTCTTTTCTTGAGCTATCCCTCTCATGTGTGACAATGCCACCCCTACATCACTCTGGTCTTCAAAAAATGCATTTGTTTCCAATGAATCTTTTCTCAAGAATCTTCACATGCTTCTTTGTAAGAATTTCATTCTCAAGTTGAAACCCTAATAGAACATGTTTCCTTCATCATGGGTTCATAAATAAAGAACTTGAGAACCTTCCTTTGAAGTGGAAACAACTTTGATCTTCCCCTCACATGGGGGCATATTCGTCCTTTCGAATTCCTTGATGAAGTGAATATCTTTCAGAAGGATTCCTTGATGATGAATCAATTCAAGAAAAAAAAACTAACTTTTGAATAGCTTGTCCCTTAAGTGGACCCCTTGCTATCTTGAACGGTTCTTGAGGGACCCCCTTTTAAATTTTTTTATCTCAAATTAATTATGTGGCATCTATCTTGGGAGTAACCCAACTAGACCTATTTCATGTCTTTGCATCTAGCTTGGGGGTAGCATGACTAGACATTGCTTTTAAAATAATGTGTTCCTTCAGTGGACCCCTCTTCCTTTTGAAGGGTTCTTGGGGGACCCCTTTGAAATTTTTCCAACTTTTCGATGGTTTGCATGACTTTCTACTTACTTTCCTACGTGACTGCTTCATGACATGTTCTATTTGTGGGTAAACATGTTACTTTATAGGTGCACCTATAAAGCCACTTTTTGACTCTATGGAGTCCACTTTTCTAGGTCTCCTTCATGCGAGAGATTCTGGGATACACCTTCGTTGTAGGTCTATGGGCCTATAAGGAACTTACTTCCTAGGTCTCTGTCATGCGAGAGATCTTGGGATACACCTTCCTTGTAGGTCTGCGGGCCTATAAGGCACTTACTTCCTAAGTCTCCTTCATGTGAGAGATCTTAGGATACACCTTCCTTGCAATTATGTGGGCCTGTAAGGTTCCTACTTCTTGGGTCTCCTTCATGCAAGAGATCTTCGGATACACCTTCCTTGTAGGTCTTCAGTCCTATAAGACACTTTCTTTCTTTAGCTTCATAGTTCTATAGAGTTCTTAAGTCCTTTTCTTGTCTTGCACTCTCAGTTTTGCCAGATCATGGTCTACTTCCTTGATGGTTCAGGTATACATTTCTAACTCTACTACTTCTTCAATCTACTTTAATGAAGTGCTCATTAGTATTCATGCTCACTCAAGTGGGGGAAAAATGTATAGGATTGAATTTGCACCCATTATGAAAATTCCCCTTTTACACATCCTCACCTTAGAAAACCAAATTTGAAGGCGAAATTCCACATAAGCATGTTGCCTTCGTTCCACTTGGAACCCATTCTATGTGTCAGCAAAGGAATAACTATCGGGGACACCTGCACAATGTGTAGACATCTGCATGGAACACTTACATCCTTGGTAGATTCTCGCGGTTGGAGCTTGCAAAGGTGCTACATTTCCCATTGGAAGTCGAATTATAACACCCTCTTCGACATACTGACCCGAATATGGTCAATTTCCTTCATCTCTCTTTCAAATTCACTATTCATGTCTTCAATTTTGATCCTTCCACAATCTCTAAGCCTTTAATCCATCACTCTCAAGCAACATTCTTGTACTTCATAGCAGCGATATCAACACTCTATCAACTCCATAGAGAAAGTGTGGAACCAACACCATTGCAACAGAGACTTGAGTCCTCTCATTTTCTCCCCCATTAGCTAGTGAGCTCTTGGTGGAGGTGGTAAGCTTTCTACTCCTCTCCTCTATTATTTGGTTGAGTAGCATATCACTATTTTGTAGTGCTTTAGTGCTCTTTACTTCATTTCTTGCTTTAGCATACTTTTCTCCATTATCATCATCTTGGTTGTCTGTGGAGATGGAAACACTAAAATGGGGGTTTGAATGAGGCAGACCCCTATACAACCCCCAAACCATTTTCCTCTCTCTTGTGTGCAGGTGGAATCATCCTCTAATCTAGTTGGTGAACAAGCTCCTTTGTGAGATCATCCTCACTATCCTTACTCTTGTTTATTTTCTTTATCATATTTGGGAATACTTTGTTTACGTCTTAGTGTTATTTTGGCCTTTTAAACATAGTTAGCTAGGCTATCAGTCTATTTTCTTGAGTCCAAACTTGTCTCTTGATTCCTTTGGTCATACTGACACCAACACACCTGAGAGATGCTAGCATGCCGCACTTTCATCCTCAGGTAGAGAGCACTCTGAGACATAGTGTTGAACCTGAAAACTGACTTGCCTAGCCCCCTTTCAACACTCGAGTCTGCAAAGTGGTTGAAGGACCTTATAGTCCTCATCATTCTTGTCCCATGTTTCCTAATACTCCCTTAAGCTAAGGTAAGTAAGGGCAGCCTTTTGTACTCGACCCTCAGTGACTTGGGGCCTTGATGTGGTTGGTCCCCCTCTCTTACACCCTAATTGTAGGTAACTATAATAGACTAGTTTAAACAATCAAGAAACAACTCTTTCAAAACTAATAGAAATAAAGGAATAATTTCCTCATGCCTATGATAAGCTTTCCAATCGACTGGTTGTAAACACAACACTTCCAGAATCAACAACTAGCCTAGGATCGATCCTCCAATAAATTATCAATAACCACTATCTCAGAAGTTGGAAAATAATTCTCTCGAAATAATAATAAAATCTCTCTAATTCTCAAAGCTCTCACTCATTGTATTAGGAAAAATAATGTAGAAAGCAATGTGTCCCAAATAAATGAACTAGCTCCACTACTTTTACAATAATTTGGAGACCTCTCAACCTACAGTTTAGGCATGAGTTCTGACAGGAATTAACATGCACAACACATATATCATAGCTAAAAGTGGGAAAACATGTAAGCACATACTCAACCAAAACAACTACAGATCGACCTTGTTGATTGACAACAATAATAGACTATTCAAATAAACACATGATTGAATTCAGTTTGTATTTCATAATGGACATCTATAGGTATAAGGATTCAAAGGTGGGGCCAAAGCATCAATATTCACTTACAAAGTTGGTGTGATTTCCATCATATCTAAAATAGTCAACACCAAATATGCAATACCAAGCTTCTACCGATGAAGTGTTGGTATGAGTCGATTCACATAATAAATTGGTTTGACAAAGTCATCGACTTGTTTTCATGCCTTTACAAATGTTGGTCTATGCTCAATAACATGGTATTTAAATTTTACTAAGTCCATGGGCTTTCCACAAAAGGCGTCGACTTAGTCTTTCACCTTACATTAACTTAATGGTTGCTTATTGTTTGTAGATTACAAACCCTTCATATGCAGTCACAATTATATCGTAATTCGGCCTTGATTTGGTTTAATAAATCGACTTCAAATCCATATACACCATTTTAAATATATATACATTACATATATGTACATATACATACATATATATACATATATATTAGTACAAACATATATATGTATATAAATTTTAGTATATATATCTATATTTATCATATATCAAATAAAGAATGTATATATAATCAATATACAAATGAGTACAATCAAGATAGAAATCACATTGTTATATTAATATATTGATTGCATGTATACATACATATATATATGCCTCTATGTACATGTATATGTATGTATACATGTATTGATACATTTGTATGGGTACCTCCATTTGCCACCATATGCATATATTGATACATATATACATATGGATATATGTATATATTTTGTATATATACACATTTGAATCTTACACCAAAATCATACACAATCACTATGGTATTGATAAGAGCCTACAAGTGATATATCTATAAGTATACATATACATGTCATTAGATCTATAGGACAGTTCCATGTGCATAAGAAACTCATGCATTAGTGTACATAGATATGTCTACCTATGTACCCTAATGTACGTGTTCCTTCTTGCATATGGTCTATCATCACCATGCATGTGTGTGCATATATATATTCTTTGTATGTTCCACATATCAACACAAGCATAGTAACAAAGAAAGAACCCATAAGCTCAAATAGATAAACATCACCCAATAATGCACTCAAAAGTAAAGAAGACTCTTACTATTGCATACACATTAATTAAGGATGACTTACCAAATTCCCACTTAATAACCTGATTCAATTATTCTATTGTAATGTGTGTAAGATCAGATAGGTTATGTTATTGGTTATCTGACCAAGACTTTCTCTGAGTGATACTTCCCTTCTACCTAGAGGAATTGAACATATACCTACAACCACTAACAAATGCACATGGTAGTCAGGTGTTCACAAAATATGTAGTATATGTATAATACATTTCTAAAGTTGGAATAACAATTCAATATTCATCCAATCACATAAATGCATTCCATCATATGATATTAGATGAGATAACATTCATTCATAAAGCAGTGATAGCAAAGTGCAAATAAAATTTATTCATCCACTGAATTCACATTACATTCACATTTTACCCTACATAGTAATTACACAATTGGGGTGTAACATTAGCATAAGCGTGAGTATATCTTGACCATCAAGTATTAAGAATAAAAAAATTATAACGTTCTAAACATAAGTTCTAAGCATAAGGGTGAGTATATCTTGACCATCAAGACCATTTAGGTTTAAGATATCTTGACCATCAAGTATTAAGAATAAAACATGACTATTTAATTTTAATATTCATATTTCATTTGTTAAAATTGAGCATGTATCTCATGTGTTGATCAATATGCTATCTAATTTCTATACATCAACATTGAATAAAGTTTAACCATCCAATAACCAAAAGCTATCCAAAATTGAAGTATTAAATAAAAAATGATAGGAAAATTTTAAATTTAACATTGAATAATACTTTATCTAGCACTAAAAAAATTCTCCTACAATAAGCTAGTAAAAAAGAAATTATTTTTAATCTTATTTTTATGCCTTTAATCTAGCCTTGTCAAAATTGTCTTGGAACTCATTAACATCCTTACAAACCTAGAATTTAATAGGACAAACTTTCAAAACTATAAATGGTTTAATATTCTATTACCAGTTCCACCATAGAGATCTATACTAGTTAAGAAAGAAATTAAAATTATCATATAATATTTTTCGATCTTTTTAAATAATGATTCTCAAATATAAATAGAAGGAAATGCCTTAATACATGCAATTTTTTGTTGGAAGATCCCATTACCAACTAATTTTATTAAAGTGGATTGGACGAACACTTTTTAAAATTTAGAGTATACTTGTTTTCATGTCTATTTGCATTAGATGTGTTATGATGTATTGCCAACTAATTTTATCAAAGTGGCTTGAATGAACACTTTTTCAACTTAATAGAGTGTTCTTTTTTTCATGTATGTTTTCACTAGTTGTGTTATGATGTATATTAAGGAAATTGAACATATATCAAAATTTAGACTTGTACAATTTAGAAAACAATGTAGTATCACTAGTAGATTATATGTTTATCAAAGAATAATTAATTGATGGAAAACACCCTTTAAAAGAGTTTCAAAATAACTGAATTTAAAAATATAATATGAAGCATTTTATGTTATAATGAAAATATTAAGGAAAAAAATTCGTCAATATATTCTAGGTTTGCAATGAATTAAGCTGTCTCCGGTGCCCTGCGAAATTTTTTGGCCTGCCCTCCCACCGTTGCGCCAGATCTCCATGGCTACGAACTGGCTAAGGATGACTCTCAAGTGCGAGCAAAGAAACCAAAATCATGGAGGCATGGTGAAAGCAAGGAAGGGGCATCATATGGGAAGGAGGTGAAGTCTTTGTCATCAACTAGTGCAACTAGGGAATCTTTCAATGCCTCTGCAGAAACCCTAGGCCCAAATGATGGGAGGCGAAAAAACCCTCAACCAAGTGTTGCAAACCTTGGTCGCTCATATTTGATCGGGGTAGAAGGACAAGAAAGGAAGAATCGTGGGTAGGAAAGAGTGTCGAATCAACCGACCACTGATTGTGGTGATTGGAAGGCTCCTAGGGCTCTCCAGTGTGCAACCACTATCCCAAAAATTTCCTTCATTGTAGAGATTGTCGAAGAAGTGGCTGAAAATATATCTTATTTTATAGATCAGGGGTTGGTTGGTAGATTTCAGGGGTTTTGCCCAAGCCTAGTGGAGCTGCATGATCGGATCATAGAATTTTGGAAACCTATTTTGGAGGGGGATGTAGAGATATACCCCAATGCAAGGGGGTTCTTCATGGTGGTTTTCAATAATGTGAAGGATCGTAATATAGTTCTATATGAATACCAATGGAGGTAGAAGGAGTAGCATTTATTAATTTTGAAACCCTGGCACTCCTCCTTCAACCCTCTCACAAAATCCTTTGACTTGGTTCCAGTCTGGGTAAGGATGTCGAATCTGCCTCTACAGTTTTGGTGTGACTCATGCTTTGAAGCCATTGGCAGTTCGTTGGAGAAGTTTTTGGTGGTGGATGATGGCTCCTCAAACTTTTTTCACACTACATACGCTCGCATATTAGTGGAGATAAATGCAACCAAAGATCTCCCTGCAAATATCCCTGCAAATATCCTTTTGAAAATGGCAAGGATGGAATGGAATCAATTGCTCGATTATGAAGGACTTCCTTTCTGTTGTCGTCGATGTTTCAACACTAGTCATATGGTTGCACACTACTCAAAATGTCAATATGGAAACCAAGCTACTTGGTGGGAAGATGCCACCCCCCAGCACTACTCAGTGGAAAAGGATGGTTTAGATGGTGAAGTTGTAGAGCCACCCAAAGTTGTTGACACTGCCTCAAGCATGGCTCCACCAGGCGATTCCCAATCCACTCCAATGGCAAGTATATCCTCTGTTGTAGTGATTTTTTCTGTTGATGCTCCTTCACCTGGAAAAACCCCCACCACTACCTCAAAGAAAAGAAACTGGGCCCAAAATGGGAAAGAAGTTGATTCAGAGGCCTCGACAGTTTCTCCTCATGTTGGTCATCATAGTGCCAAGGATGGAAATTCAGAAATAATGTCTCTAGGGGGGATCCAAATAATCAAAGGTAAAATAGAGGACATGGGTGGTGGTTTGTCTGAAGAAAACTGGACACAGGTGCAAAGAAAAAGAAAGAAGAATGAGGTGAAATTCAATATGCACCTCTGATCCCACACCAAAGAAAAGGAGGGAAGCTAATCAATCTGTAGGTAAGGGTAAATTAGGTTAGGTGTTTCCTCTTTGTGCTCCCCACTTGTGGGTCTGAAGTAGGCTTTTTGTGCTCCCCAATTTGGGTTTGAAGCAGTCCATATGTTTATTTTGTTCACTTTATGGGTGCTCCCTCACAAGAAGCTATTTACCGACCAAAAAAAAAAAATATTAAGGAAAAGCAGGTATCCTTGTCTTATTTTATTTCTCTTATTACATTGTGGAATTTGAGTCTATTATTATAAAAAAAAATTAAATAGATAATTTGTAATCTTATATGATATATAATCATAATTATTTTGGTATGTGTAGATGATATCATTTGTGTATAGCATATATAGATATATTTGTATGAAATAATATTGGCATCTTATTCTATAAAGGAAACAAACGTTATGATTTTTTATATATATCTATAAGGAACATACAAACTTAACCTCATTTTTAAAGGAATGTGTGTTTTTCTTTGATAATTTGACCATGTATTCTAAAAATAAGTAGAAAGAGGACATAAAAATGATTATGATATAATTATTTCTCTAAAACTAATTGATTCCAATTATAAAAAAATAATGTTTTGAAAAAATTATACATCCAAAAACATTGTATGAATATCAAATTTTCTTACTTTTTAAACTTCATTTGATATCTTTTAATGCATACTTTTATGTATCATCTTCATATATTAACTACATGTAACAAAATAATGTTTCATTATAAAATAATAGATTTAAAAATTACAATTAATCTTGATAACTCTCTTTGTTTTTAAATCTCTAATCATTAACAAAATATAGGTCTCAATATTAACTATTTTCCCCATAATTTCTCCTCACATATTTTAAAGAGATGTCCATAAATGAATATGAAGCATGAGATTAACCATGAGATTTTTTAAAAATATATTAAATAATTTTACAGAGAACTAGTTCAAAAAATGCATTACTATTTAACAATTATAACCAAATTCAAAATGAATGTACTCTTGTTCCCATGTTACAAAGACAAACACAGATTTAGAATATATATTTTTTATTTTATATATCAATATAACATTACAATTGCTTGCCATATGGTTGAATTCTTAAACTGCTTCCGTGCCCTGTAATTTTCATTATGCCAAACATGTTTATTTTGAGCAGGGTTATTGTTTTCTGGACTTTTATATTTATTCTCTCCATTTAAATAGTGAGGTCACCTTTTTCTAGAGACATACCAGAATGAACCGAAGGTTCTATTCGTATTTTGCTTGAAACTTTTGAGTAATGCAGGTATCTCAGGAGATTGTGAATAATTTTCTGTGTTGTACCCGAAACAAATGAGGTTCTTCGGAAAGAAACTTAAGTGACTTTCTAATAATCTCTAGAGAGTGTGATGGATCAGACAGAGGGTTCACATTTATTTGAAATGACAAAAATGGGGACCGAACAGAACAACTGGGAGGCGAAGGAAATGAAAGAGTATATGGTAAAAGGAAAAATGAAAAAGACTTTGAGTTAATTCTAGAATCTGAAATTATTGAGGCAGGAGAACAATTAGGAGAAAATTAAGATTTTGAAGGACCTGGGGACAAAAGGTCTATCTCCATGTGAGGAGCTTTGTCTTCATTTTGTGCATCCAATTCTGAAGCAAACATGTCACTTGCTGTTTTAGAGAATGTAACAAGCTCCTTCACACTACCCCATCCAGTTTCTCTTGCTGGAAGATGTGTTTCAGTTTCTGGTCCTGAGAATGAAAATGGAGGCATAACACCTTGTTCTATTGCTCTTCCAAAACTCTCAAAATCCAGACTATATGATTCTACCCTCTTGTCTCCAACACCAACTCTATCCCTGCTTGCTCTTGCTGTATCAACACGAAGTTTTTTCGAGCAAGTTCCTTGTAAATTATCTCCTGATGTTTTAGTCTCCGATGTGTCACGGTCATCTAATAAATGAGGGGCTATTGAAAGAATCTCGAAGAACTCGTCCCCTTCATGCCCTTCTCTTATAACAACAATTGAGCCCTGAGCTCTCTCATACCTTACAAGCTGCACAGCAGCAGCCTCTGCCTTCCTTTTCATGAAAGGGTTGCAACTGTTTCCAATCCAGATATAAATTGCAGTTGATATTTGTACAATGAAAGCACCTCTAGAGTCCAATGCATCTGGACCAGGAGGACTGACTGATTTTGGAACCAAATGTAGAGGAGCATATGAAGAATGAGGAGCCATCCTGTACATCCTTAGCAAAGAATTTGGGCTCAATGGAGCAGCATGTACTCTCTTCTGGCACTGTGATAACTGGCTAGCAAAGCCTATGTTGGGATCTGTGATACCTCGAACTGCTTTCACATGCTGAAGTGCGTCTTCAAAGCTCTGAACTTTTCTCCACATGAGATATGCAATTACCAGGGAGGTTGATCGAGAAATTCCTCTGCAACAGTGCACAAACACTCTCCCTCCTTGCTCTCTTACCTCCTCAAAGTAATCAAACACATCATATAGTATGCTTGTTATATCTTCAAAGGGGCTGTCTTGCAACCACAGTGTCTTGTATTGTAAATCTGTCTCGAAATACTCGAGACATACAAAACCCACACAATTTAGTACATGAGTTATACCATTTTGACGGAGAACCTCTCTGTTTTTGGCAACTTCATCATTGCCAAGATAGATGTGCTCAGCAACCCTTGAACATTCCCTATTAAAGAATCCAATTTTGTCCCTTTCTAGCTTTAACTCCGTTGGCTTAACATTCCTGTGAAGTGATCCCAACTCAATTTTGCTATCTGGACCATCTAATAGCTTTCCAGCCTCACTTTTACCCCTCTGTGTTGTACAATATGTCCATTCTCCAATATCATCAGATCCCGCTTCAGGCCATTCCTCCAGACACCTCCTTGTGATTGAAAGAGGCTGCAAAGGTGGTAGAGATGACCTGGCTTTGATACTCTTCTGTGACCGGGGGTTGAGTGGAATGCAGGGCCCTTGCAATGTAGTTGCTATCCTTTTTGCAGTCTGCCCAGATGGCTGGATACTACTACAATTTTCAGGACCTAGTGTTGGAGCTATAGAACGTGACGAGCACCCAGAAGTAGATCTCCTAGATGTATTAGGATATTGGCAATCTCTGCTAGTGTATTCTGCCTCTCTGAAATTCTCTTCCATGGAATTCAAATAATGCTTTCCTTGCTCTACCGAATACCCAATGAACATTCAGCTATTATTTTCTAAGCTAGACAAAGCCTATTCCTAACTAGTGGAAGAAAACAGCTTGCAGGGTTGTAGAGGACAGAATTAAGGGAATTTTACTGTTTTCAGGACTCAGCTAATTAATTCCTTAAACAATTACGTGTAGTTCTCAATGGTCAATTCCTCCAACGGTTGTGTATGCCATGATGGAGAATTTCTCCACAGCTGCGCCTAGAATTTGGTGTCTTAGGTATCTAGGCTCGCGTTTGAGGGCTATATCTTAAAAGGTGAAAATTATTGTTCTTTCTAACACCTCACGCATAAAGCTTCTCAATTGCAACAATTGTACTGAACTTGAACTCCTGTGCTAAATTATTTCTGTATCATCAATTTACAAGGCGGGAAGAAAACATAACCAAGAATTCTTACCTTCTAACAAACTTTTCTCAAAGAGATTTAGATGTATTTTTCCATCATCCTGCGAACAAGAAGCATATTTCAAGTCAAAACTCGAGAGATTCATTCATAACATACTGCCTGCGAAATAAAAAATTAGTAACACGATATCTGTGTTAAAATCTTGAGATACTCCTTGCAAATTAAAAAATATTGTAAATACAATTTTTTTTCTAATTAAGACTTCCATATTTTTCAAGAAGAGGGTAAAAAAGACTAGGAATTTTTCATGGAATACCAGGAGACTGTTCATTCACAAGATAGTGCCTGTCAGACCAAAACTTAATAACACAATCTCTGTACTAAAATCTGGAGAAACTGCTTGAATACATTGTAACTTAATAACACAATCTCTGTGCTAAAATCTGGAGAAGCTGCTTGAATACATTGTAACTTAATAACACAATCTCTGTGCTAAAATCTGGAGAAGCTGCTTGAATACATTGTTTTTCTTGAATGTTTCTCGATTGAAATGGGTTTTTATTTCCATCGCAGTCAAATCTAAAAAAGCATTCTATTATCATTGACTTAGGAAATTTCATGTCTTCAACATTTTTTTCTATTTTTAGATTAATATCGAGCTCATATTTTTAAGATGAAAATGGAAAGAAGGAATTTCCATCGATTACCAGGAAACTTCATTCATACGATGCTAATTATCAGGAGACTTCATTCATACGATGCTACCTGTCAAAACAAAAATTAATAACACAATATATGTGCTGAAGTCCTCAAAGCAAAAGTTAATAACACAATATCTGTGCTGAAGTCCGGAGAAGCTGCTTGCAAATACGAAAATAGCAAATACTTTGTATTCTTCATTGTTCAGTCAATGTTGTTGCTTCCCAAAATCAGAAACTGTCAAAAGTCATCGTCCGGTCTTCACAAAAAGAATCTGGAAAAAATAATTTTCGGAGAAGATGCGTAAAATTCAAGGCATAAGAAGTTTCACAAGTTCAAATATTGAGCAGAAAGGATTTTGCAATTTCATAGAATCGCTTGAAAATATTTGTACAGGTTATACCGAAATTACATCTAAAAATTTTCTGGTAGAGAAAGAAACCATACTGACACTTCAAAAATTTATTTACTCAATTCATGCCTCAAAGAAGTTAACCAATTTCTAAGCAGCCAGATTTTAAGCGCAAATTTGCAAACTTAATTCCTGGTGAGCTTCCTTGATTTATGGAAAACCAGAATTTTATTTTCATTTTAAAATAGGGAGAGGCGGGGAGGCGAAGAAGGGGGGCAAATTCATACCCAAACGAACCGTAAATTTGGAGGAAAGATATAATTTGACGGAAAAAGAGGTGAAGTATGCAGGAGACTAGCTTTAAAAGTTTTGGAAAAATCTTGTCATGCGAAAAATAGAAAGAGTAAATGCATGACAGAAAGGAAATTTCCAAGAAACAGAACCTTTACAAGCTGTAGCACATAAACAAGTCTTTTTCGAAATTCTTCAAATACAGACGGAAAATACGAACCTATATTTTCTGGACAAAAGTTGACAGCTTACAACGCTGAAACGAACTTAGCTTTGTAGCCTGTGATTCAAAGCAGATACAAACGGAATGAATTGTACGTTTTGTCAAACATCACCTTTGACAGTTAAATTTATTAGGGAAAAAAATCCATGCATAGAAATTCCAGTATTTACAGAGTGGAACATATAAATAGAAGGTTGATCGAATAAATAGACTAAACAATAGGTCAGAAATCCCTAGCTTTTCCAATGAAAAAGCAAAGCAGTTATGCGCAACCTTCGCAGAACAATTTCGCAGACTACCGGGATTTTGCCGGCATGCGCACAGTATGACTGAGTGAAACGTACGTTAGCCTCCATGCATTTATCCAGCGTTGACGGACTGGATCAATACAGGCATTCATGGAAATGGCACAGGCCGTTGGGCTCCACCATTAAAGTATTCTTTGTGACAATTATTCTCGGTCTTGTAACAGTTATTCTTCAATTCATATGGTCAAAGATAAATTCTACCATTTTTAGCACGGATGAAGACTAGAATTGTCTCTGATTTAAAATGTAATATTTAAGTAGAGTGTTCCGCAAGAATAATATAATTTGATAGTTTAGAGGTCAATTGAAGGGGAAATTTAATAATATTTGGAATATTTTGGGAAGGGTATGAAATTATTGTTATAATTCTTTTCAATTCCTTTTTAAGAATAGTACGTTTAAAAAGATTAGTAATAGTATTTAAAAGTGGTCATGGATTATTGAACATCCTTAAATATTATTATTAATTTTAAATTAAAATAATTTTTAATTTCTTTTTAATTTAGAATATAATTTATTTATTTATTATTATTATAAAATTTTCTGTCTTTTGTTTTAATTGTTTAAAAAGTTTTCATTTTAGACACTACTTTTGTATGGGTTTGAGGTTTGATTAAAAAATGTTTCTATATTTTAAAAAATATATATAATTCTTAAAATTTTAAAATTAAAAGATGTTTAGATAAAAAAATTATATGTTAAACATCATTCTTTTTCTATAAATAAGTTTATTTAAATATTTAATTAGAAAAATAGTGATGAATGATAAAATTGGACATCCTCAAAATTTAAATAGGACAAATTCAAATTAGGAACACGAGTTCAAATAGTCAAGTTTGAACATAGCATAAAAAACTAAATAGCTAATCCAATACAAAATAAGGGAATCTTTATATTCAATTTTTCCTAAATATCACTAGAAGAAGGATTATCATTTCAATAGATGTCAAAACAATAAAAAATTAAACATTTATTAATAAAATGATATGTATACAAATCAAAATATAAAATACTACAATTATGTAAAATACATCAATCTAAACTTTCATTTAATTTTTTTCAATTTAATTATCTAATTTTTAACATATATACATTGATATTATTAAATTTTAATTTTTTACTAATTATTTCTACAATTCTTTAATTTTGTTTAAATATTAATTTTAATCTATAGTCTTGTAATTTAAAAATCATAAATTTATACTCACCACATATAACTCTTTATAACTCTACATAATAAATTAATTATATAATTGTCATATGCCTATATGATATGTATTGTTTTGTTAGAGGTTAATGAATTCCTATGCGAAGGGCTAAATCATTATCGTAAAAGAATTTTTTTTTAATTAACTAACAAGTGTTTGGATGTTTCCAGGTAATAATAAGAATGTACAAAGACGAAATTTTCATCATTATGGTGATAAGTTTAAGGCATTACGTGGCCCCTTCATGCGTGTTAACCGCACCATCACTAAGCTCGATTTGACATGAGGCAGATTTCCAAGGAAATTCCATTCATTTGAGCTATCCTCGAGTGTGCTTTAATCTATTAAAGCAAATGTGTGGTTGTTTTAATGCTCATATTTCTCTAAGGTCTACCTGGGTGAAATGATACCCGTATTTAACTAGAGCTGCTATCTAGGTGGTCACTTCTTCTAAAAATTGCAAGCGGTAATTCTCAAAAGCAAATTGGGGTGGCGAGAGGTTTTCATAATATTTGGAGTCATTGGGGTATGGATATTTAATAATAACCTAATCAAATCTGGATCATGGATTAATCAACTCTCCAAAAGAATCAACAGTTGGTATTCAAAACTTAGTTGAAGGCAAGAAAGTCGTTATGGTTCATGCGAGTGAGCCTTAATAAGTGAAAGGACATTGAGCTACTGAAGTAAGGAATTGCATTTTATTAATGTTTTTCTTAAAGGCATTATTCAACATTACATGTATATGCAATACACTTAAGGAGCTCATGTTGTGGTTTCTCAACATTTTCTTGTGTCGAAACTAGGGTTGTCAACCTACAAAAAAATAGTAAGTCAATAATTGCTTTTCTTCTAGCATTACTGATAAGTTGAAAATTTCTCAAGCTCAAGTCTCTTAGGGTTTTTCTCAAGCTCAAGTCTCTTAGGGTTTTCTTGGTTTGTCTAAATTTAAGGTTTGACATTAATGAAAGGGGATTTTGTTAATTTTTCATTTGTATAATTCATGCTAAACCCTCACAAAAGTCGTAGGTCTTGTTCAGTTAAACCAAAAAACCCTACCTTGTTGTACGTCTTGCATTATGGCTCTTAAGGTAAAAGTATCTTCGTCTAAGGGGGAGGTTTATTTTCCCAAAAGACCTTATGGATCAATTACCACCTTGCACTAGTGACAAACCTAAAGGCTAATTGATTCCCAGAGGTCCTCATATAGCAGAGGGTTTGTTCAATAGAAGAGGTTCTATCAGAGATGCTAAACTGCCTTATACCAGATGGGAATTGTTTTATGGTTGGTTCAACAATAGAAATATGGGTGTCCCAATAGGAAACCCTTAGAATTATGATCTACAAAATTTAATTGTGCTAAATGTCTATATGAATGTTGACTTGTTGAAGGCAATAGCTGCTAACTATAACCCAGTCATGAAAACCATTAGAACATATGATGGGAAAGAAATTGTTAAGATTACAAAGGAAGAATTGGGTCTTGTTTTCAAGCTTATTGAATGGAATGATGAAATGCATAAAATAAATGAAGAATCTCTTAGGTAGGAATATGAAAAGGCCAAGATTTCATTCAGAGTCCACATCTTACGAAGATTTCTAGCAGAAATTGCAAGACAAAAGATTGTGATAGGATCACATGATAAGGAGCCTTTCCTTGTTAACTATTTTGTTCCTTACTTCAAAAGAGCCTTTTATTCTATTTGCCAAATAATTGGTTATATTCTCGTAGCTATAATGTCAATGGAATGGATATATATATATATATATATATGGTTGCCCATATCTAGCATCCCCAGTATTGTGCAGTGTATGATTATCCAGGTTTTCTTTCTGAAAGAATGTATGTTGGACTAGTAAGATTAAAGAAAGGTGAATTTGGGGTAAGATGCAACTGGTACTCATTACTAATGCATATGTTTTTATACAAAGGTGCAATTTACTTTGGATAAAATGTTGATTATCCAGGTTTTCTTTCTGAAAAGAAAGTAAGATTAAAGAAAGGTGAATTTGGGGTAAGATGCAACTGGTACTCATTACTAATGCATATGTTTTTATACAAAGGTGCAATTTACTTTGGATAAAATGTTGACTTGAAAAGAAAAACGGGTGACTTGGATATGCTTGTGCAATGTTGGACCACGGTCTTGGATAGAAATGATAAGACATATGATTATATCACATTCTAGAATTTATTTTCTTTTGAGCTAAAGAAAGCTTTGATTGTGAAGTTACCCAGAATTCCCATTGCTCTACATGACTTTTTGAGACCAAAAGAAAGAAGGCCTGAGATGGTGTTGATCATAATTAGGGAGATGTCATCTCACTCCTTGATAAACTATCTTGAGAGTATATTGTTCCAAAGTAGCACCCCATTTGTTGCTGAGGTTTGTGCCAGTAAGAATTGGTTTCCTTGAAGTTATGTGGCAACTAGGAAATGTTGAGAATGAGCACTTGTTGAATTCAGGAAAGGAAACTTTATTTCCTTCATACACATGTTTTTTTGATTAAATTGTAATGACCAAAGGAGGTTTGAATAACATCCTTGAAGTACTCAAAACATACCATATAAAGAGGATAGTTGAGAGGGGCAGGTATGATCCTGAAGGTTTCATGGCTTGGTTGAATGAGAGGAACATGAGTTACAAATATGTCCACATTTTCCAATACCTAGAGGATGTAGTAAGAAACATATCAAACCCCTTGGAATGGGAAAAGAGGTTATAAAGGTGGATTATATTCAATAAAATGCAGAGGAAAATAAAGCAAGAAGAGCTCAGTCTCAGGATTCTCCCAAAGGTGGAGCACATAACAAGGAAATTTGATTCAATAGTAGGCCATTTAAAAACTAAAGGGGTAGTTAGTAAGGATAAAATGAAGGCTCTAATTACAAAGAACAAATAGGGAGAGACATCCCTGCTATAGGAAGAGAGTCTACATCACAAACCCCTGAGGAACCAAAAATAAAGTTTTTTTATAAGAAGAAAGAGTAAGATAAATAAATCTGATGAAGCCTGTGATCCCACTCAGCAAGAGGAATAAAAACCTCCTTATCCTATGCCACAAGTACCACCCCCATCTCCACCAAGGTAGGAAGAGCCCTAAATTATGGATGTTGACTCTTCACCATCTAGAAAATTTCCACCCAATGAGCCACCATTCAAAAAATAGAAGATTGAGGCCGTGCTATTTTAGTGGATTGTGATGATATTTGGGTCTCATAACAAGAAATACAGGAAGGGGTGCCTACTACATCTGTAGTGAGAGAGACAAGTAAATTAGGAAAAATATTAAGTAATGTTGATCTTAGAGGAATCAATGGAAGTGATGATATGTGGGTAGAGGCATGTACTAAAATTTTGGATGATGACTCATTTGTAAAGACTCAAGCTTTTATCAAGCTTTTATGGAGTTTTCCTATAGAGCTAAAAGAGATGAGTATGTAAAAAGTATGGCTATAAAGAGGAGCCTTCATCGAGGAATGCTTGATGTTGCCATTCAGAAAAAAAGGTACTAAATGAGATGAGATCCAGATTCAAAAACATGACTGCAAAAGAAGGTCGGGAATTGGTAAGAACTAGTGGTATCTTGTTGCTACCAAAATGGGATTTAGCTTCAGCTATAGATTTTGACACAATCAAGAAATGTGATAGACCCATTTATGATACAAAAGAGGAAGTTGCACTTGCACTATAGGGGTCTACTTTCAGTGAGGAATGGGAAGCCTTGGCTATATGGTCATTAGCCCCGAGTACAAGAAATCTAGACATTCCTGAGCCCACACCTAATTGCAATGGATGCCTAATAATAAAAAGAGTATTAGAAACATCGGCCTTAGAGGCTGCAAATTTTTCAATTCATGTTGCGCAGTTCACAAGGGCAACTATGGAGTGTGTAACTGTAGAATCAGAGGATGTGTTGCAAAATTTAAAACCTGGAAATCTCAAACACGATGATGTTGACTCTCCCACTACTGCACAAGAAGGTGTATCCCTCGAGTTTACTATTGATGTAAGTTCTTCATGGGAAATTGTGCTATATAATATGGTAAGTGAACCCATTTCAATAGTAGAACCCAATATATTAGAAGGGCCACAGGTGGAAGGGGATATTAAGAGGGAAGAATTGCTTAGGTAATTAAATGAATACAAGGAAAAATGTAAAAGTCATGATGGAGAGGCTCTTAAGAGTAATATGAGGATTGTCACTTCAGTACTAGAACATTTAAATAGAAAAGTGAATAACAAATTGATTAGTATTGACTACAATTATTCATCCATAGTTGATGCCATCAGAATGTTTGATATTGACAAAGAAAGAGCCATTCCAGTCATGGAAGTCTCGATCCCTAGGAAGCAGGAATTGATATTGATAGGAATTGGGGTTAAGTAGGACCCTCCATCTGAGAAGTTTAGGCCTATTGATGTTCTTGTGAATAGGATTGAGGGATATAGAGGAAACATTGAAACATTAGAGAACAAAATAAAGGAATTGGTAAAATCCTTCCATGAATCTCATTATGGCCTTCTCCCATCCATTTTAAGAGATGATGGTGGCATCAAGACTTTACAGGAATGGATAAATGAAGAAAATAATGTTATTTTAGATCAAGCTATGAAAATTTGTCAAAAATTTGATATGGAGACATTAATAGTGAATATGGATATGCTAGTCCATTCTAAGACTATCCTCTTAGAGTTTGATAAGGAGGCAAACCAAATAATCACCAAGTATGCATCTTATAGACAGAAGGTTGATGAAGTAATGAACTTTGAATGGCCTACTATAGAAGAATTCCTAGCATGGAAATGTAGATACTTGGAAGGAGTGGGAGGTTTGGCACTAAGGGTGGCGGGCCCATGATTTGAAATTTTAAGGTTTGCAACCATGATGAGTAACAGATAGATGGGAATGCACTACATAGCCAGGATTTAGTACAGGTTAGGCTTTTATTAAAGTATGGGAAAATATAGTGCATCTAATTCAAAGTTGAAGTGATGACAAGGCCGCAAATGTGGTTTTTCTTTTGTCTTTTATGCTTTCTTCATGCTTTTCCTTCTTTTCATTTTGTGTGTGTGGGCACATGTTTTGAGGTAGCTGTTTCATTGCACCCATTTTGAAAATTGGACCTAATCTCTAGCAGCAAATGAAGACTACATTCATTACTTGACATGTCTCCCAACTCTTGGGAGTGCATTGCAACTGAATGGGAGAATCTTTGATATAGCAGTCCAATAGGGTTTTGACATGTGTAATTTTTGGCCCGAGGCTTGTTTTTCTCCTTCGTTTCTATAAGAAGGAATTCAAGGCTAGAAATTAGGGGCTCGTTGTTTTATGCAATTGACATTGTGAAATTGTAAGAAGAATAATGAGCATGTTTTAGGATTTTTTATCTTAAGTTCTCCGATTTCATTGTTATGTATGTAATTTGGATAACAATATAGCAAGGTATATACAAAGAAATATCAATTTCATGGCTATTGTCTCTCCTTGTGCTTGTTTTATGATTTATGGATGAAAGTAATCCAAGATGTCTTTTATTTGTCTCCATTATTCACCAGTGGAAGTTTGATTTCGTTCCTTCTTATTGATTCAATGAATTAGTGTAAATTCTTGGATGAGATTACTAACTCATAAAATCAAGTGTTAGGATATTGATAAGTAGTATTAGTTATTATTGTAATACTTGGGAATGTTGTAATGCAGTATTTATTGAGATTGTATGTTGTTATATTTTTGTTCATTGTTATCAGATTATATAGGTCGGTTGTGACTTCATGCTCAAGATAAAGACACTAGTTCATGCAAAGTACTCGTAGTTCAATTTCTATGTTGATTCATCAACTGATCACTTTTAATTTACATACTTTCGTGGTTACTGTTATAGTTGTTAAGTGTTGATGTCTCATCTTCTCATGCACTAGATATAATGCATTTCTTAATAAGCTACCAACTTATTTAATGTATTAGAATCTTGGTGATTCTATGAGAATTTTATGTTATTGACAATGTATTGGATTATAATTGTGTAAGGTTCCTTAGCATACATTATGGGATAACCCTCCCAAGTTTCACAGAGGCCAAAGTGTAGGAGTATAAGTTTTGCAACTTCCACTTATTCGTTGGCCAATCCCTTTGGAATACTGATTATTGGAAATGGTAAAATCCATAGGTATTTCTAGAGATAAGTTTGGATTTTAAAAAATAACCAACAGATTGGCGACTCTACTAGGGACAACTACATTGAAATTCTCTAGTTCAGACCTGGTATATTTAGAGTCAAATTTTCGTTATGATATTCTTCCCATGTGAAAAAAAATAATTGGTTTACATTTTGTTGCATTTATTATATCACCTTCAGTCTTATGCGTCAAGTCTTGTCTCATTCGATCACCTTGTGTTGGGTTATGTTTAAAATTCTTTCTGAAGTTACAAGTACAAAGTCTTGATCCAATCACTTTTTATTTCCCAACATCCTGGGTGGTGACTCTGAATTCTCTAACACAAGCGAAAATTTAAGTTCTCAAAAGGAATGTAAGAGAAGGGATTCTGACATATTTGACATCATGAAGAAGACAAGAAGTTATGCAAAGAAACATCCTAAGCAGAAGGCAGAATTTGAACCTACTAAAGAGAAACAACCTGCTTGGGTAAAGAAGGGCTCTAAATCAAGTAAGTCTGTTGAATCTCCTGCTGAGGCTTCTCCAACATTCAATGTTGAAATGGGTAGTGCTAGTACCCATGAGAAGTCACATTAAGTTGAAGGGTCAAACATAGACCAAGGAAGTTTCCCAGTTGAGAAAGTGTTTGATAGTGAACTTAATATTTCAAGAGAGGAGGATAGGTGAGAGTTTTTGGGAAAGGATAAGGATTTTTCAAAGCCTTTGACCCATAGAGTTGGTTCTATTTTTAATAAGAATAATTTGAATCCAATAGGTGAGCCTCGTGGTTTACAAGTGCATCTTTCTCTTGAGGAAGATCCTATTGACCAGCCCTACTATACTCCTACCCCAAGTGAGCATGGAGATGTCCTAGAAAATGAGGAAGACATAGATAGAGACATGAAAGTTATGGAAGAAGAAGAGTTAAGGCTCTGAGAAGAAGAAGAAAATAGATTGAGAGAGTTAAAGGAGAGGGAAGATATGATTAGAGTTAAGCAACTTGAGAGAGATGCTAGAAAGAAAAAAAAATGGGAGAAAATTAGAGAATATGCAGTTAGGTGTAAAACCTTTAAGGAAAATCTTTATAGGTTTACCTCTAAAGTGACAAATGATATCCCCGAAGTAACAATCCCAATGGGAACTTCTGCTACTAATACTTATACCACATATTTCTCAACTACTAAAGCCTTAGATCCTCCTATTACTGCTAAGAAGATGTCATTTGTAGATCACGGGAAAAGACCCATTGACCAACCTAAGAAAACTGCCTTCAATACCATTATTAGTAAAAATACTTCATGTGTTGAAATCCCTACACAAAAGGCTAAAATCAACCCAACTCCATCTACTGCACCTCCAAATCCTGAGATATTGAGGTTACAATTGGAAAATGAAAAGCTACAAGAAAATCTAAAAAAGCTGAGATGGAAGCTTCAAATGCATAAATGGCTAGGAAGATTGCTTTCCTTAAAATGTCCACATCTACTCTAGAGTCTTCAAGGTCTAGACATACCAATAGTGAGTCACAAAAGAAGAATTTTGATGGGAATACCCCTAGAGGAGGTGGAGGAAAGGAAAGGTGAAAATGGGAAGGGTAAAGATAGCAGTCACTCTGATAATAAGAAATATGGTGAGAAAAGCAATATTCATAGGGATCAACATACTAGGAGACCACTCCAAGTAGATAGATACCATCAATTATGTTTCACAAGAATACCTGGTTACCCCAACCTATTCCCTATGGATTTCATACTTGCTTTAGTAAAATTCTCTAGTAATAATTCCATGAGTGGTGAAGACCATCTCAAAGCATTTGCTAATGTTATGGATGATTTTGAGGTTGAGGTAGAAGATGTCATGATGAAGTTGTTCATGCAGTCTCTCATTGAAGATGCTCGAGAGTGGTATAGAAGCTTTTATGCCAAGAGTATTAGCTCTTGGGAGGAGTTCAAGAGAATTTTTAGGGAGCAATATGGTGAAAAAACTGATTCATGTTTTTTATTAAATCAATTTAATACTATTGCTAAAGGTTCTAACGAATATGTTGTTGAGTTCAATACAAGGTTCCAAAAGGCTAGGAAAACATTACCTCCTCGCTTGCAATTGAATGATCATGTATGTATGGTAAATTACTACAATTATTTTGATGCAAAAATGAGTTACCGTTTACTAGATAAGAACCCTTAGGCATTGAGGGAAGCCTTCAAGATGGCAGACCATATTGAGAATATTAGTAGAGAAACTGGTAAAGTTGGCGAATGAGATGACCCAAAACTCTTTTGAGGGTCAAAAAGGGAAGATAAAGGTTTAGGTACTAAAGGAGGAACTATTGAAAACACGCTTGATAATTTTATGAAAACCATAAATGATAAGATTGTGAAACAAGAAAAGGTGCAACCAAAAAATTATCAAAGAAATGAAAGACTTCCTTGCTTACAAGACCACCCATATAATACCAATTGGTATAATGGAAATCCCATTCCTAATAATCAAAGAAATACCTAGAATAAGGTCCCTCTGAAACCTTTGCATAAGAATTAAAGAAATTTTGTTCAAGATACCCCTTGGTGCATGACTTGTCAAATGCCACATTCTTCTCAACAATGTACAATTGCACAAATGGTTGAAGTAGATGAAGACACGCCTAGAGATTCTGATTAGCAAAATGAGGAGGATATGAATGTACTCATGGCTATGGGTGAATTTGATGTTGCCAACAGTGAATGCTCTTCCAATGAATATTTTTGCGAAGTAGATGTGGACAATCAAAGGCTAATTGCTAATACATATCATCAACAAGTCTTTTCTGATGAGGATGCTTATAGCGAAGTTGAGGTCTATAATTTGGAAGTAATCAAAGAAGGTGTTTCATTAAGAAGACTCTTAGAGGAGGAGATTGCAACATATACTACATCTGGTGGTGAGCAAGGTAATCCTACTAGTCTTTTCATCAAATAGTAAAATTTCAAGAACAGAGAACATAAACCTAATGGAAAGGTGGATGCAACCAAAGCTAAAGAAGGTAAGGGAGATAAAATTTGGGCTAAGAGAGCAGAAAAGCCAAAGACTATTTAGGAATTCAAATCCCTAGCTGCAAAGATAAATACATAGAAGAAAACTCCTGATGTCATAAGGAAATATGCTAAGCACAAAGTTGAGGCAACAATAAACCAACATAAGGATATCAACAATGAACAAGGTATTGTCCCAATTGAATTACCCAAGTATAACCCTATTGATATGTTTCGAATACTTAGTCAAGTGAAAGTATTGGTGCCTTTTCTTGAAATGATGAGAATAAATGAGCATAAGGAAAAGGCAGCAACCCTTATCAATGGTGTTGCTATAGCTTGTAATGATTTGGTGGAGCCCACTCCATCCAAACTCAGTGAGAAATAAAAGAAAGACAAGGAGGTTGAGGGAATTATTATTGAGATTCCCCATATTTTCTTGGGAAATTCTATAACTATTTGTCTTGAAAAGATAGATCCATTCTTCCTTATCTTAGTGATTAGGAGAAATTTTATAAAATAATGTAATATTGACTTTGGAGTGTCCAACAATATTATGCCAGCTAAAATCATGGATGCACTAGGATTGAAAGTTAATAGTACACATGGCAAGTGATATGATAGGGATGCAAGAGAATTCCTTGTCATTGGTGTGATAAATGAACTTCCCTACAAACTAGTAGCTTACCTTGACAAAGAATTCAAAATGAGTGTGGTAGTGGTGGATACCCCACCTAATTACAGAATTTTGTTATCTCAAAAATGGAGTACATCTATGGGAGGTTGTATGCAATTTGATATGTCATATGTCACATTTCCCATTGGGTAAGGATGTTCAAGTGATGAGAGAACCGAGGGTGCCACATATGTTGGAGCATGCTCCTGAGGATGGCACGGTTCTTTTCATAGGCACTAATATCAATGATTTCAAAATAGAAGAAACACCAAGAGAGGGTGATAGGTGTCCTGCACCAATAGAAAATGAAATTTCAAGGTTTTCTAATAAAGATGGACTTTTGGAAATGTATTTTTTTGGTGCAAGTTCCAAAGAAGGGTTTGGTGCAAGGATATTGTAGGTAGCACCTAGTGGTAATACTTACAAGTTTTCCTTCACATTATCTTTTGTCTATACAAATAATGTGGCAGAATATGAAGCTTTGTTACTAGGATTGAGATTGGCTAAGAAGCACAAAATAGAAAAGTTAATGGTAATTGGTGATTTTGAGTTGGTGATTTTCTAGGTACGAGCCAAATATGCTTGTAAAAATAATAGATTGAAGCAGTACAAAAATGTTGCGTGGGATTCCATTGAGCAATTTGATGCCTTTGGAATTGACTGGATGGAAAGAGGATAGAATATAGTAGCCAACTTACTTGCCAAAATTGCATTAAGATTTGATGACATAACTTTCCTAGAAATTTCTAAGGTGGAGGTACAAACAAGGCCTTCTATTCCTAACAATGTGGACAACTAGTAGATATTTAATGATGGTGAAGATATTCTCAGATTTTTGAATTGTGCTGATAAATATGAAGGTTAGGAGATTGAATTTGGTGGATTTATTGAAAATATTGATGGGAAGGATATGGTATTTGGGAAATAAATCATTCAGTTAAAAACAAATAAAATCCACAAAGGCCTTGTAGCTCTTGAGAGGGTCTTTGATGGTCAGGATAAAAACAAGGTCAAAATAATTGTTGCTCACCTAGAGGACCTAGAGGAAGTGAATTTGAGAACTGAAAATTCTCCCAAGAGATTTTATGTAGGAAAGAAGATGAAGCCAAAGGTAAATTCAATGCTAATTTCTTTTCTTAAAAAGTACATGAATTTATTTGCTTGGTCATATGATGATCTAAAAGCTTATAGGGAGGAATTATTTCAGCATGAGATTCCTCTCAAAGAAAATGCTAAACCTTTTAGTCAAAATAAAAGACCAATTAATCCTACAATAGCTCCCAAGATGCAAGAGGAGATGGTAAAGTTAAGAGATGTTGGCATCATAAAACCCATTAGACACTCTTTGTGGGTATCTAATCTGGTGCCAATGAGAAAAAAATGGTGACATAAGACTATAAGTTGATTTCAGGAACCTGAATATATCTTCATTAAAGGACAACTATCCATTGCCAAATATGGAAGCCATGTTATAGAAGGTAACTGGCTATGAAATACTATCAATGATAGAAAATTTTTAAAGCTATAATCAAGTAAAGGTAAATGAGTCTGAGCTATATAAGACTACTTTCACTACTCCTTGGGTACCTATGTTTATGTTAGAATGCCTTTTGGTTTAACAAATGCAGGTGCCACTTTTCAAAGAGCTATGGATGTATGTTTCTCATATTTTATTGATTTTTTTATGGTTGTGTGTGAAGATGATTTGATTGCTTACTCAAAAGAGGAAGAAGATCATTGTATGCAGTTAGAAAAAATCTTTCTCAGGTCACTTGAATATGAAATATCTTTGAATCCAAAGAAATGTTCTTTTGGGGTGACTAAGGGAAAATTTCTAAGACATATTTTTTCTAAAGATGGAGTAAGGATAGATCCAAAAAGAGTAGCAACTATACATAAAATCCCAAAAATTTCAAAAGTATTTAGTCATTTTTTAGGCAAATAAATTTATAAGAAGGTTTGTGACTAATTTTGCACAAATCACATGACCTATTTCCAAGATGCTAAAGAAGGGATAAAAGGTGCTTTGGAGTGAGGAGCCTAGTCAAGTATTTAAAATGATTAAATAGGCTATCAAAGAATCTCCATTTTTAAAGTCCCCAAACAACTCAAACCTAATGCACATTTTCTCTTTTGCTTCCTTTCATACTATTGTTGTCGTATTATTACAGAAAAATGAAGAGGGTTTTGAACAACCTATTGCATTTTTTAGTAAGTATTTACAAGCTGCAGAGATGAAGTATGAAATGACTAAGAAACAAGAATATGCTCTAGTTAAGGTTGTAAACACCTTCAAGAATAACCTATAGGGAGCCACTGTCATAACATTTGTACCAAGTGTTGTTGTGAAATATATTTTCACCCAGTAGGAAACTATAGGCAGAAGGTGTAGATGGATCAACATGATCCAATAATTTAATATTGATGTTCAATCACCAAATTAGTAAGAGGTTAGGGCCTCGCTAAATTGATGATAGAGGCTAATTTGGAGGCAAATCAGATCAAAGGGACAAAATTTATTTGATGTTTCACCTATCTTTGATATGCAAACATGCAAGTGGTACAAAATAATTATCCATTACTTAAAGGTTCTACAATTTCTTACAGGCATGACTGACAATGACAAGAAGAAACTGAAACTACATGCCACTAAATATGTAATTATTGAAAATGAGTTATGGTGGAGGAACCTGGATGGTGTACTTATAAAATGTGTGGATGGGAAGTAGGCACTGGAACTCTTGCAAGAAATGTACAATGGGGTGTGTGGTGGTCATTACATGGAGAAGATCATTGCACACAAGGTTTTAAGATCAAGATTCTAGTGGCCTACTATCTTCAAGGATGCTCACAAGCTTGTTAAACCTTGTGATGCTTATCAAAGGTTTGTTGGAAAGTTCAAATTTTTGAGAAATTTACCACTTAGGCCTATGACAGTTCAAGCCCCTTTCTAACAATGGGGGATCAATTTCATTGGAGAAATACCATAAAAATATAGTGGAGGTCACTCATGGATCCTTTTTGCCATTGATTATCTCACAAAATGGGTAGAGGAAATAACCACAAAGAAAGAAAAAACCAAGGTGGTGGTGGATTTCCTACTAAATAACATTCTCATTAGGTTTGGAGTTCCTGAGAAAATTGTCTCAGATAATGCTATGTGTTTAAGGTTTGATGAATTCAAAGAATTTTGTGACAAACATGGGATACAAGTTTCTTATTCTTCACCTTACCATCCTTAGGGAAATGGTCAAGCTAAGTCTAGCAATAAGAGCTTAATGAATATTATCAAGAGAGTAATGGAGAAGAACAAGAAATCTTGGGACTCCAAATTAAAATTGGCACTCTGAGCAAATAGAGTGACTATGAAAAAGGCTATGGGTTATTCACCATTTGGCTTAGTATATGGCCTAGATGCTAGGTTGCCACATAATAAACTTCTCAAGATGTATAAGTTCATACAGTAATATGATGAAGAGATATGCGATGATATGCAACACAAAATAAACAATCTAGTGCAGTTGGATGAAACAAGGAGAGAAGCGTAGGGTAAAAATATGAAGATCTAGTTGCAAGTTAAGCATCTACATGACAAGAGAGCTTCTCCTAGAAAGTTTGAAGTGAATAGTATGGTGTTAACCTGGAATGCAAGGGCTCGGGACAAGGGTAAAAACAATTTTTTGAAGCACTATGCATGGGCCCTTATTTGATAGCTAGTGCATAAGAGGATGATTCCTATTTCCTTTAGAGCTTGACAGGCAAACTTTTCAAATTGGTAGTACATGGACAGTTCTTAAAACCATACTTCTCTTAAGTATGTTGTTATTCCATGTACATTATAAATTTTGTACATTTTATGTTAGTCATGTTTTTTTTTGTTGTGTCTAGCTAGTCATACTACCTAGTCTGGGTAGTTCCCTGGTTTACTGATTCCTTGTGTTTTGACTACTCTGCTTCAACCATAGATTCTAGGATCTTTCCATGCCTGCAAGAGACATATGTCCCTAGTCAGATCCACTGATGGAACTCTTAAATTTTGGTTCCATCTCAAAAATATTGATAAATTTAGGAAACTATGGGTTTTGTCTCTTGCTATTGTTAGAGGTGTTTTAGGTTTACTCTGGTCTCATTTAAAAAAAAACCATTGGAGTCTATATTTTCACCTTTATTTTATTTCTCGATTGACTCCTTGTACCAACCATCCATCCTTCAAGTCATGCTTCTTGACATCAAAGCCTGTTGATTGATTGGCCCTTTGCAATTGTTTTATTGATTGGTCCTGTGAGATTATTATTTTTGAAGTTTCCCTAATTTGGGCTGAATATTTATCATGGAAAATCTTACACCTTGTATGTCGTAGGTATGACCTCATTGACTTTGTCAAGTCCCATTTAAGGTTAATAGTTGTTTTTGACACGTGTATATATATGGACCCTTGAATTCTTTTTTATCAATACAAAATGATTTGAGTTGTTGCCTACATACCCATTCCATTTTGTCTCTCATCCTTTTACTCATTCGGGCTCATGGGAAAAGGACAGGTGCCCCTGATAATTGGTGGGCCAAACATTGTTGGCAAGGCATGCAACTAGTCATTAAAGAGAATCAATGGTGGGAGATGAATGAGGTGGCTGCATCTGGACTGTTCCCCACTTGCTCATTTTCTTTTGTTGGTTATTAAAATAATCACATGAGCTAGCAGGTGATTGCCACCCGTCTTCATTGATGATGGACCTGAGGGTTAGTTTTTCCAAATTTCAACTAGCTGATAGTCGATTGTGGGTGACATGGATTAATCTGGATCACTCCCCACTATCTCGTGTTGATCCCATCCTTCTTGCTAGTCTCTCAACAGGGGAGCAAGCACCTGCCACGTGGAGTAATCCTGAGAACCTGAAGGCATGGGTATGTGGGTGAATATTTAATTGAAATATCAACACTGGATGTGGGAGGTAAAATATGCATTACTAATATGGATATAGTAAATGTGCTTAAAAAATCTTTTAATCTAAGCCATAAATGTTGTATGAAAGATAAAGTCATTGCTAGCTAATGAGTGTGTATGATGAAGCCGCGGGATCTGATCTCAACCACTCCCCATTTTCCCATTGATGAAAGTTACATAGGAGATATACCTCAAGGGGGTAAGGGAAAAGGGACACATCGTGGACTATGGCTATAAATATAAAGAGGTGGTGGGGCCTGCACATTATAAACAAGTGTTTCCATGTGGCATCCTATCATTTGGTAAGTATTGCAGTTATGCACAGTTGGATCTTTCGTAATAACTTGATCAAATCTGGATCATGGATTAATCAGCTCTCCAAAAGAATCAACAATTTCTATTCAAAACATAGTTGAAGGAAAGAAATTCGTTATGGTTCACACGAGTGAGCCTTAATATTAGAAAGGACATTGAGCTATAGAAGTAAGGAATTTCATTTTATTAATGTTTTTATTAAAGGCTTTATTCAACATTACATGTATACTCAATACACTTAAGGAGCTCATGTTGTGGTTTCTCAATACTTTCTCGTGTCGGAACCAAGTTTGTCAACCTGCGAAAAAATAGTAAGTCAATTATTCCTTTTCTTCTAGCATTATTGATAAGTTTAAAATTTCTCAAGCTTAAGTCTATTAGGGTTTTCTTGGTTCAACTTTTTAAGATTTGACATTCATGAAAAAGGGATTCTATTAATTCTGCATTTGTATAATTTGTGCTAAACCCCCACAAAAGTCATAGGTCTTGTTCAGTTAAACCGAAAAACCCTCCCTTGTTGTATGTCCTACATTATGGCCCCTAAGGTAGAAGTATCTTTGTCTAAGGGGGAGGTTTATGTTCCCAAAATACCTCTAAATAAAAACCTTATGGATCAATTACCCCCTTCCACTAGTGACAAACCTAAAGGCCAATTGATTCCCACAGGTCCTCATATAGCAAAGGGTTTGTTTGATTCAAGAGGTTCTATCAGAGATGCTAAATTTCCTTATACCGGATGGGAATTGTTTTATGGTTGGTTCAAGAACATAAATATGGGTGTCCTAGTAGGAAACCCTTGGAATTGTGATCTAGGAAAGTTAATTGTGCCAAATGTCTATATGAATGCTGACTTGCTAAAAGAAAAAGCTACTAACTATAACCTAGTCATGAGAACCATCAAAACATATGATGGGAAAGAAATGGTTAAGATTACAAAGGAATAATTGGGTCTCATTTCCAAGCTTACTAAACAGAATGATGAAATGAATAAGATAAATGAAGAATATCTTAGGCAGGAATATGAAAAGACCAAGACTTCATTCAGAGTCCACATCTTACTAAGATTTCTAGCAGAAATTGCAGGACGAAAGATTGTGATAGGATCACATGATAAGGAGCCCTTCCCCATTAACTATTTTGTTCCTTACTTCAAAAGAATCTTTTATTCCATTTTCCAAATAATTGGTTATGATCCCATAGATGGAATGCCAATGGCATGGATGTATATGGCTGCCCATATCTAGCATCCCCAATATTGTGCAATGTATGATTATGCAGCTTTTCTTTCTGAAAGAATGCATGAAGGACTAGTAAGATTAAAGAAAGGTGAATCTGGGGTAAGATGCAACTGGTACTCATTGCTAATGCATATGTTTTTATACAAAGGTGCAATTTAATTTTGAAAAAATATTGACTTGGAAAGAAAAATGGGTGACTTGGATCTGCCCGTGCAATGTTGGACCATAGTCTTGGATAAAGATGATAGGACATATGATTATGTCACATTCTAGAATTTTTTTTCTTCTAAACTAAAGAAAGATTTGATTGTGAAGTTACCAAAAATTTCCATTGCTCTACACGAAATTTTGAGACCAAAAGAAAGAAGGCTTGAGATAGGAGTTGATCATAATTGGGGAGATGCCATATCACTCCTTGATTACACTATCTTGAGAGTATATGGTTCCATAGTCACACCTCTTTTGTTGTCGAGTTTTGTGCTATAAACAATTGGTTTCCTTGAAGTTATGTGGCAACTAGGAAATGTTGAGAATGAGCACTTGTTGAATTAGGGAAAGGGAACTTTCTTTCCTTCATACACATGTTTTTCTAATTTTTTACTAACAAAAGAAGGTTGGAATAACATCCTTGAAGTAATCAAAACATACCATATGTAGAGGATAGTTGAGAGGGTCAGGTATGATCCTAAAGGTTTCAGGGCTTGGTTGAATGAGAGGAACAAGAGTTACAAATATTTCCACATTTTCCAATACCCAGAGGATGTAATAAGAAACATATCAGACACCTTGTAATGGGAAAAGAGGTTAGAAAGGTGGATTGCATTCAATAAAATGCAGAGGAAAATAAAGCAAGAAGAGCCCGATCTCAAGATTCTCCCAGAGGTGGAGGATATAATACAAAATATGGAGCACTAACAAGGAACTTTGATTCATTACTAGGCCATCTTGAAACTAAAGGGGTAGTTAGTAAGGATAAAGGGAAGGCTCCAATTGCAAAAGAACAGAATGGGGGAGACATCCCTACTATAGGAAGAGAGTCTACATCACAAACCCCTGAGGAACCAAAAATAATTTTTTTTATAAGAAGAAAGAGTAAGACAAAAAAATATGATGAAGCATGTGATCCTTCTCCAATGTCACAAGTACCACCCCCATCTCCACCAAACAAAGAAAAGACTGAAATTGTGGATGTTGATTCTCCACCATCTAGCGAATTGCCACCTAGTGAGCCACCATTGAAAAAACAAAAGATTGAGGCCACTAGTTTAGTGGATTATGATGATGAAGGCTCTGATGATGATATTTGGGTGTTAAAATAGGAAATACAGGAAAGGGTGCCTACTACATCTATAGTGAGAGAAACAATTCAATTAGGAAAAATATTGGGTAATGTTGATCTTAGAGGCATGTACTAAATTTTTGGATGATGACTCATTTGTAAAGACTAAAGCTTTTATGGAGTTTTCCTATAGAGCTAAAAGAGATGAGTTTGTCAAAAATTTAGCTATACAGAGGATTCTTCATCCAAAATTGTTTGATGTTGTCATTCAAAAAAAAGGTACTAAATAAGATGAGATCCAGATTCCAAAACATGACTACAAAAGAACGTTAGGAATTGGTAAGAACTAGTGGTATCTTATTGCTGCCAGAATAGGATTTAGCTTCAACTATAGCTTTTGAGACAATCAAGAAATGTGACAGACCCTTTTATGATATAGAACCTAAAGTTGCACTTGCACTATAGGGGTCTACTTTCAGTGAGGAATGGGAAGCCTTTGCTATATGGTCATTAGCCCTGAGATCAAGAAACCCAGACATTGTTGAGCCTGCACCTAATTACAATGGAGGCCTAATAATAAAAAGAGTACAAAAACATCAACCTTAGAGGCTGCAAATCTATCAATTCATGTTTCGTAGTTCACAAGGGTAACTGTGGAGTGTGTAACTGCAGAAAAGGATAAACTTAGAACATAATTGAATAATTTGTTGGTTAAGTATGGATATCTTGAGAGAAATAATATGAAATTACATACAAAGATAACATTATTGGAGGATGTGTTGCAAAAGTTACAACCTGGAAAGCTCAAGCAAGATGATGTTGACTCTCCCACTATTGCACAAGAAAGTTTATCCCCTGAGTTTACTACTAATGTAAGTTCTTCATGGGAAATTGCACCATATAATATTGGAACTACACCCATTTCAATAGTAGAACCCAATATATGAGAAGGGCCACATGTGGAAGGGGAGATTAATAGGAAAGAATTGCTTAGGGAGTTAAACAAATACAAGGAAAAATTAAAAGTCATGATGAAGAGGATTTTAAGAGCAATATTAGGATTGTGACTTCAGTACTAGAACATTTAAATAGAGAAGTTAATACAAAATTGAATAGTATTCACTAAAATTATTCATCCATGGTTGATACGATCAGAATGCTTGATATTGAAAAAGAAAGAGCCATTCCACTCATGGAAGTCTATATCCCTAGGAAACATGAATTGATATTTATAGGAATTGGGGTTAAGCAAGACCCCAATCCACCTGAGAAGTTTAAGCCTACTGTGGTTTTTGTGAATAGGATTGAGGGATATAGAGGAAATGTTGAAAAATTAGAGAACATAATAAAGGAATTTTTAAAATCCTTCCATGAATCCCATCATGGCCTTCTCCCATCCATTTTAATAGATGATGGTGGCATCAAGACTTTACAAGAATGGATAAATGAAGTAAATAATGTTATTTCAGATCAAGCTATGAAAATTTGTCAAAATTTTGATATGGAGACATTAACAATGAATATGGATATGCTAGTCCATTTTGAGACTATTCTGCTAGAGTTTGATAAGGAGGCAAACCAGATAGTCACCAAGTATGCACTTTATAGACAGAGGGCTGATGAAGTAATGAACTTTGACTAGCCTACTGACGAAGAGTTCCTAGCATGGAAAGGAAGATACTTGGAAGGAGTGGGAGGTCTTGCACTAAGGTTGGTGGGCCCATGATTTGAAATTTTAAAGTCTGCAACCATGATGAGTAACTGATAGACGAGAATGCACTGCATAGCTTGGATTTAGTACAAATTAGTCTTTTGTTATACTATGGGAAAATATAGTGCATCTTATTCAAAGTTGAAGTGATGAAAAGACTACATATGTGGTTTTCCTTTTGTCTTTTCTATTTTCTTCATGCTTTTCCTTCTTTTCACTTTGTGTGCATGGGCACATTTTTTGAGGTAACTGTTCAGTTGTACCCATTTTGAAAATTGGACCTGATCTCCGGCAGCAAATGAAGACTTTATTCTTTTTTTCACATGTCTCCCACCTCTTGGGAGTGCATTGTAACTGAATGGGAGAATCTTTGTTATCGCAGTCCGATAGGGTTTTGACATGTGTAATTTTTTGCTTGAGGCTTTTTTTCTCCTTCATTTCTATAAGAAGGAATTTAGGGCCAAAAATTAGGGGTTCGTTGTTTTATGCAATTGACACTGTGAAATTGTAAGAAGAATACTAAGCATGTTTTAAGGTTTTTGAGCTTCAATTTTATGAGATCATTGTTATGTATGTAATTTGGATAACAATATAGCAAGGTATATACAGAGAAATATCAATTTAATGACTATTGTCTCTTCTTTTGCTTGTTTTATGAGTTATGAATGAAAGTAATCCAAGATGTCTTTCATTTGTCTCCATTGTTCACCAATGGATGTTTGATTCCATTCTTGCTTATTGATTAAGTGAATTAATGTAAATACTTGGATGAGATTACTAACTCATAAAATCAAGTGCTAGGATATTGATAGGTAGTATTAGTTATGAATGTAATAGGGGAATGCTATAGTGCATTATTTCTTGAGATTGTATGTTGCTATTGTTGAATTTTTAGCAAGTTACATAGGTTGGTTGTGACTTCGTGCTTTGGATAGAGACACTTGTTCATGAAAAGTACTTGTAGTTCAATTTGTATGTTGATTCTTCAACTGATCACTTTTAATTTACATACTTTTGTGGTTACTATTGTAGTTATTGTTGATGTCTCATCTTCTCATGCACTAGATATAATGCATTGCTTAATAAGCTACCAACTTATTTAATGTATTAGGATCTTGGTGATTCTATGAGAAATTTTGTTATTGACAATGTATTGGATTATAATTGTGTAAGTTTCCCTAGCATACATTGTGGGATAAACCTCCCAAGTTTGAGAGAGCCCAAAGTGTAGGAGTAGAATTTTTGTAGCTTCCACTTGTTCATTGGCCAATCCCTTTGGAATACTGATTATTGGAAATGGTAAAATCCATAGGTATTTTTGGAGATAAGTTTGGTTCTTAAAAAATAACCAATAGGGATGACTTCAAGTTTGTTTGAATTTGTTAAGTCTTCTCTGGGTAAGTTTTGGTGAGCATTGTTGAAGGCCTTCTCAGTTTCTTCCTTGGTATGTTGTGTGTTCAATTTTGTATATGGGTTGCTTTCTTTGTTGGAAAATATTGTGTTTTGTGTGAGTAAAGCTTGTGTCAGAGGTTTTTTTATCAGTGCTATGAAATCTGTCAAAGTTGTCTTTTCATCCTCAAATTTTGGCATTCTATTTAAATTGTGGTCTTGGGTTGGTATTCATTGTGTGGAAGGCCTATGTTTTCCACAAGTTTTTTGGAACATCCTATATTCTAAATATTATGTTTTTTTTGGTTCTGATGTGGGTACTTCATTTTTTATAGCCCTACAATACAAAATTGGAACATGGAATATTGCCCTAGAAATTATAGAGCCTTGTTTCTAGCCTTGCCATGAAAGAGACCGTTCTCAAGCTTTATTGAGAAAAAATAGTTGCTTCATGTTTTCAAAGTAGATTGTCCATCAGTTCTTAAATGCACGAACACTATTGTAGGAGAAGAAATTTTGCATCCTTAAGCCCTAAAGATTATCTTCCCTTCTAATCTAGTTTCAGTCTTTGTCTCAAATATAATGGACATGGTTCAAAGTTTTCACATAGTGCAAGTAATGATGGACAAAGTGGTAAAATAAGTGTTTCTTGAGGATAATGCTTTGCTTACGCGTATACACCAATATGATTTAAGGCAGAGTGAAGGGTATATTGGTGGAATTTTTCCAAGGCACTATCTTTTACACAAATTGATTTATGTGTCCATCTATAATGCTATGAAATTGTCCTTTCTGATGAATTATTTATGCTATCTGTAGACATGCAAATAATCCTAACTGACATAGTGCAGCCAATTCTGATTAATTATCATTAAATTCCTCTATTAATCAAATAGAGTAGTTTATTGGATTAATTCACCAATGTTCATCTAGTTTAACTAAATGAATCAATTTATCCCTAAAGGACTCTTATTTGATTGAATAAATCAAATGATTTAAATCAAATCCCCTAACTCACTCAAATTAATTAAATTTTGAATTAATTAACTTTAATCGCCTCCTAACCATCATTACCCATTCTCTAGGTTTTGACTCGACCTTGGTCAAACCCAACCCTTGATTAACCAACACACTTGCACATGAAAATAGTTTCTCTTAATTAACTAATTACCTCATTTATCCTCTCAAAAACATATTCTAAAGAATATTCCCTCATTATCTCCCTTTATTTGGATTTCTTACTCCAAAAAATCTCAACCACATGCATTAACTCCTTTTACATCCTCATTTATGCTTATTACATCCTCTCACATCTTCAACCATATGCATTTATTTATCTTCCATCCTCCTTTCCTCTTGTACATTCCCCAAAATGTGCTCCACCTTCATCCAATAGATTTGAGACAAGTGTCCCAATCTCATTGGCTCTCTTTTAGTCCCACATTCATCCCATCTCTCCATTCTTCTATCCTTCAACCTCTAAATAAAAGCCACTTCAACTTCAAATTCATCCACAATCTTATGCATTTGCACTATAGGCACTTTTCATCTCCATTTCATCACATTTTCATTGTCATTTAGCTTATCAAGGGGGTGGGAAAGGGCATCTTTTTGACATCAAAGGAGCACCACTCACACTATGGGATAGGTTTGCACATGATTTTATATGTTTTTATTTAACTTCTTTGGTATTTTAGTGTTTTGTTTGGCATATATAGCATGATAAGATATCTCATAGGAGTACCTGGTTTGCTTTGTTTAACTTGACTTATATAATAATGTTTGTCAAAGTTTAACATCTATAGGTTAAGTGCTTACATTTGACACTAAAAGGAGGGTTGTCTTCTGTTTTTTTAAGTTGCACATGTATTTGAAAGTTGTTACTTCATTATGTTTTCTATCACATAAAATAGGATGCGCCAAACCTTTTTTTTATTTCACTTGTTTGAAAGTGTATGCGATCTTCTAAAATTCACATCTTTCCATTTTAAGTTTGGTGAATCTGATTTATATGACTATTGGATGTTTGAACTTTACGAAGTGCAGATTTGAACTTTACGTATTTAAAATAGGCATGTATTGAAACAATGTCTTTTATATCTCTATGAGCTTAATCCAACTATAACATCTAACAAAATTTCTCTATGCTTATCCTTACAGTGTCATTGTCTATTTACAGGTTAATCGTGCCCTCAAGATCTCTATTTTAAGATTGATTTCATTGGTTTCTATTATCTATGTATTTTGAAGCATTAAGTGAAGTCTAGTATTGAATCTAGAAAATACCCTGTTGCACATTAATGTACATCTTCTTAGAGATTTTATGTATTTATTGTGGGTTGTACAAGCTGCAAGGGAGTTGGTTTGTTGAGTGTGATGTCAAATATATATAAATTATCAATGTTTGGTGTTGTTGTGCCATACATTCTGATCAGATTTTCTAACTCGGTTGCCTATTTTGATCTTATAAAATTCTCAATAATGAAGGCCTGCATCTTTATTTCATGACCTATTTTTTTAAGATGCCAACGGTTCTGATCAATTCCTCTCATGCATAGACCAACAACCCCTATGAATTCTAATGACCATCTAAGTTTAGAAAAGAACACCCGATATTATTTGATGAGGTCATAAACTATCTGGCCGTGACATTTTACCACTACCCCAAACATGACGGTTTATGCTTCCTCTTGAGTGGCTTCCATAGTTTCCACTGGATTTTCTTGAAAGATGAAGGGTGGCAAGTATGTCTCCTCACCCACACCTGATTTCAGGTTAAATGCTCTTCTTGCTGAACATTTTGACTTGAATAACAACATAAGTTTTAGGTAAATGTTCTTCATGAACTCTACGCCAGATTAACCTTGTCAAAATAAGTTTTGGATTGAATAACAACATTGCTATTATTTTTTCATTTCTTTCGGAAACTACTTTATCTAAAAGGCCCATTCCTATTTTATCTTTTAAATCAACTACTTCGATAATATGTGGATGTTTCATAAATACATTTACGACAGTAGCATTCTCCCTTTCAACTGCCACATGAAGGGCTATCTTTTTGTCTTTGTATAGAACATTTAGTTTAGCTCTATAGTGAAGAAGCATTTGACAAGTATTTGCCTCATTCCAACAAGAAGCCACGTGAAGCGCAGTATGCCCACGTTTGCTTGGAGCATTTTCCAACTATTCTTGTTGTTTCTCGCCACACATATAGAGAAAATAGTTTGCAATATCTATTTTATCATCTTCGTGTCTAATAAATTGTATAGCAATAGATAGGACCATTACCTTTCCAAAATTTGAAATTAAATAGTACATTTGACAAAATCTCTCCATGCGTTATGTTTTGATGGATTTCCACACCCTTTTATAGAGCTTCGTTCTTAGCATAGGGAAGATGTTGGTCAAAGGTTGTGGAATTTGATTTTACACCTGCCAATGCATTAGCTTGAAAGTTTATAAAAGTCATTCACTGTTTACACCTACCAATAGTATTAGCTTGAAAGTTTATAAAATCCATTCACTAATTTCCTTGCTTATTCTATTTGGTAAGAATTGGAAAGTTTGAGGTAGTAAAGACACATTATTCACTCAATTCAAACATTCCCTGTGGGCCATTCTAGAGGAAGCAAAATGTACATTTCCGAGTCCTGTGCATTTATCTCACACATGCATGTTGCTTGTGTAAGCTTGTAGATGTTTCTTGTGGTACAAGTTGTCCCTATTTTATTCATAAAAAAAATAAAACCAAGGACATAGTGCATACCCAATCTATTTGAGGTATATCTTATGAATTTGATCAGGTGGGTAGGATTTTTTTTGTTTTCAAAATATATATCTCTCTCACAAGATTTTGTTATGTGACAAGAAGGAGCAACATTTATGAGGAGAGTAATCTATCTTTTTGAGTTTAGTGGTAAATCATAAAGAAAGATTAAGTTTTATTTGAATAACTTTATTTGCAGGTTGAAAGTGGGTTTAGGAGGAAATTTTTTAACAAGATATTTTTGCAATAACTATTGAACTAAATTTTTATCTCTCAAACACTTGTTTCCAAGGATTGTTTTCTTGTTTTGACAAGTTTATAAATTCATAATGTTGAAACTATATTCATTATGTTAAGTTATCATTAATTCCTTGAAATATCATACTTCTTATTTGTGAGAAATTTGCACTGTTTGTAGGTTGGCATTGGAATTGGGCATTGGAATTAAGAAAAAGCAAGAAGATTTGAGTTGGAAAATTGAACTTGAACTTAATAAAAGCATTTTTAAATTCTTATTGTAATAGCTTGAAGCATCCATTTTTCTCTTTTGTTTTTTGTTTTAGGCCAACTAGATCAATTTGGGTTTAAAATTAACCATTGATTTCATTTCTTCAAGTTGGGATAAAATTGAACATTAGAAATCCACTAGATTTTGACTTTTGGACTAAAATTGAACAAGCAACTTCACACTTGGTTTTTGGTGCTAAAAAAGAATTCATTATTGCTTTGATAATAAAAAAAAACGTGTGTTTGCTTTGTCTTGTAATATTTTTTACAACTTGTGTCATTTGAATGCATATGCAATTCTCTCATGCTTCACAACAATGTTGAAAATCAAAAGCATTCTAGTGACATTGGTTGTCTAAAAAACTACGTACAAATTTTAAGTTTGGGTTTAAAATTGAACAAATCATGCTAGTGTGGGAAAGAGACATTGTGTGTGCCCCCTCCTTGTGCTTTACGTGAATTGCGCTATCAAACCACAAGTGTACTCCCTTGCTTTTGTTACCTTTAGAGGGGACTGCCTAAGACCAATTCGAATCTGACTCCAACCAATTTTTCATTCAGGCTGGTATATAAATGGATAAGACTAAATTGTCAAGTCCTCATGGTATGTACGCCTTAGCCATACAATGTCTTTCAAAAAAGGGTACTATTGTAAAAAGTAGAAGAGCCCCTAGTAGGATTGATTAAAGCCTTTAGTGGCATGTTGGATGCTTGCAAGGTACCATGTCCTTGATTACTATGACTAAGAATCATTTTATATACAAGATAAAATCCTTACTATTTGTTGGTGCAAGAATGGTCATTCTAAAGTCGCCGCACATTTGTACTATTCAAAGTAGAAAAAAAATACATCCTTTTAATTTTTGGATTTTAAGGATTTTGAGATTTGGTGGTCCCGAGAAGTGTGTGCCAAGAAAGGGGGAGCCAATGTTGCAAAACCTCTAATTGTTCACTTTGTCTCAATGTTTGGAGAAATCCAAGTGGGGGACTCAACAAATATTGTCCTTTCTATCCCAGGGTTGTGCAATTTGCGAGTTAGTTAAATACTTTTCTTGGATCTAAAACTTTGAAACAAACATTCAAAAAAGTCCTCAAAAATTCAAACTCTTTGGAAAGAACAAATATCTTTGAAAGAGTCCACATATTATTGTGTGTCTCTAGGAATTTTATCCTTAGAGGCTCTTAAGTATTTGGGCCCATATATCAATTTTTTCTCTCCAAAGTCAACATAGGAAAACTGTGCCTTTGATTCCTTGATTTTCACATAATGGACCTTGTGGAATGAAAAGGAGTTGATACATAGACATTTAGTTTGTAAATATGAGCAAGAAAGTGTGGATGTGGTAAAAAGAATCCATTAAGCAAACATAAAAGACAATTGAACCTCACACATGTGTTTGTTCAAATGATTTCCTACAAAATAAAAATCCCAAAACCAAAGTCTATCCATTGTCATAAGCGTCTTAGTCCAAGAGCTCTTAAGAAACATCTTTCAACACTTTACCAAGTCAGAGATAGATTTCTCTATAACTTATATGAATGTGCTTCAAAGGATAATCCAAACTTGTACTCATTCTATTATTGTCAAAATCTAGCACTCTTCCAATGTTTTGAGTATCTCACTTTGTGGGGTTGAAAGTTTCAGAGGTATAGCATGTTCTTCAATACCAAGGTCTTGTAAACGAAAGTCTCTGTAGGTTCATCTAGGATCAATATCAACACCTTCACTTGTCATACCATCAATCAAATCCCATCTCACAAAAAACTTTTAGAATCTTGGAAAAATAATTCATACTAGGCTTTTGGTAAAATCCTTCAAATCAAAATCAAAATCACCTTGTTTGGCTAAGCGTGTGTGGATGAATCCTTTCTCATACATCTAGTTAAATTATCATCCTTGTGGACAAGTTTTTTCCAAGATAACATCCAATATCTTGGGGTTTATAAGTTGATTATCCAAATAAAATAAAATCCAATCCAAATAAAAAATTACAAAGAATCCTAAACTCTAGTATTCCTCCAAGGGTCTTAAAAGTTCAAACATCCACATCATTCATCCTTCATTTAAATCTCATTACCATGATTTGAACGTTAACATCCTATATTTTATTTTTTGTACCTAATGTTTAGACCAACCTAAGGAGTTAGAGGTTTACCTCCCATATTCTTGAAATTTTATCCTTATTTTATGGTCCAAACTAGATCTCAACATAAGAAAATCATGTGAAAATCCAAAAAAAACATCCAAAACATATCAAAAATCCAAAAGTAGGTCAAAAGTTAGAAAAAGTAAAACATATTCATCATGTTGAACTACGTCATCTCTAAGCTTGAATGCAAGTAAGGCTAATCTTTGATCGGTCCTCGAGACACCCTAGGTCATTACTTTAGGAGTCTGTCATAATAAACTGGAAATCCATTTGTTCATATTTTCATCAATAAGTGAGTCTGTGTCAGTCGAGCTATGTGGTCTCTACATGTATAATGTAGGAAAGGCTAATCTTTAATCAGCCCCCGAGGCCCCTAGGTTAGGTTCTTGGTCAATATCTTGAAAACACCAAAAACATTAGAAAATTAGAAAATTAAAACATTTGTAAAACATCTTAAAAAAGCAAAAACAACCTCAAAACATTTTAAAATACCAAAAATATTCAAAAAAACAAAAAACATGCATCCTATTTCAAAATTCACCCATAATAAACATTCACTCACAATAAATCAATCGTCATCCCCCAAACTTTGACAAAAAAACCAAAAACATGTTTAGCAAATAGAAAGTGAAAACTCAAACGACAAGGTTTCAATTCTAGGTCAGTAGGTAAACAAGTTGGTTAACTCTTGGTATCACTATCCCATCATCCAATTAATTCCAAAATCATTGGATAACATCATTTCCTAGGATGCATCCTTCCTACAATGGAAATAAACATCAGACATCACTATAGTTTAGTATTGGCTAGAGGTATGAAGAACATTCTAGCTTGTTTGTTTACTTGATCTTTGTCTTGTTGATTTATCTTATTGTGCCCATTCTGATGACCTTTCGATGATGTCTAATCAAAATTATTTAGAGAGAAAGGAATGGGGCAAGGTATGTGCAGGATCATCATGGAAAAAACAAGCCCTTAAGTGGCAATAAAATTTAGAAAAATCAAAGTTAGGCAACTTGACGTAAAAAAATGAATAAGTTATCTATATTATTTCAAAAAAATGTAAGAATAGAATCTGTAGAAAATTGAATTTAGTTTCTAAATTACTAGGTTTTTTGAGGAAATAAAAAAATCTATTTTGTGAAAATTTGAAATTTCAATGTAGTAGTACTTAAATTTTAGGGAAAAATAAGAAGTAGGTGTCTGTCTAACCATCCTAACCACAATAAAATGATAATATTTTTTTATAATATTTTAGATATAAGTAGAGAACTCATGTCTCGATGTGATGCATATTTTTTTGTTTTTTTTTTTCAAGTAAATAATTAATTATGAATTTTTTATTACAATGTTTTAAAAATATAAAAAAATTGAAAGTCTAACAACCTTAACTTGGTCAAAACTTCATGAAATTTAATTATTATTATTTTAATCTTATATTATTTGAAGCATAGAATGTGACACATGTTTTGGATTCAAAAAATGTGATACCATTTGAAAGCTATAGATGTTTTTCAATCAGCCTATCAATCATGAATTTAGTCGTAATTCAAATAGAAAATGAATAATAATTATTTATTCAATTCAAAGTAAAGCATAATTTATATTGGTGGAAAGTTGAGAATCTCCTTTAAAAACCCTTTTTGTTTCATCAATTTTGGGTAAAAAAAAGTCTTCAGCCACATGGGTCATCATATCACTTACATATCGCCACTTTTTGGCCCATCATGATCTTGCATATACCTGGCATTGATCATTATCCTTTTTCTACTATTCTTGTTGGATATTATTTTAATATAACCTTGGTCATGCTTACTTTGTTTGGTTTGTAGGGAGGGTGTTTTAGATGTCTTGTTGACTATTACATGGGAAGGTTTTGCCTTCCTATGTTTTGGTCTGAGATGTTTGAAATATCTGATGTGCATCCTAATAAGGTTTTATATGCTAGGTGTGAATAGTGATACTACTATCTGATTGTTGAGTCAAAGTCCATCTCACTAGGTACAATGCCATCCTGGTTTTCTATCCCTTGATGCATCGTATCTATGTGTGTGATCAAAATAAGGAAAGTTATTCTCTTTACATCCCCAATCCTTGGATAAGATAAATATCATCATCATTCATCATCATATCTAATAAATTCTCAACAACTCATAGACTTGTTGGACTTCTGCATCATCTTGAATTCAAGGGTTGATCCCTCTCATTCTTCTACCCTCTTTCACGCTAACATTCTATCATGACATGCATCCATCCTGCATTAATAAAAAATAAACATACCCATACTACATACTCATACATATCATCATAATAGGAAACACCATCCATCTCACATGCATTGTATAATCATTTAAGTTGTTTAGGATGATATAGATTTGATATTCTAAGCATCTTAAAAACATCTCATTTGCATCATCATTATCATATAGATATGTTAGATTAACCATCCATACATCCATCTTGAACCTCTTTGTCGCGAGATCGATCCTAAAATCAAACTTTTCGCCCGATCTCTTGATGGGGTAGTGTACTAGTGTACTTCTTTCCACTAGGGCATCCGAAAAAATCAAGGATTTTTTGAATTTAAATCCTAGCAACATTATTCTTTGAACCACGTAACAAGTACATTGGTTCAAATAGGGGAAAAATGTAGACATGCAAATAATCCTAACATAGTGCATCCAATTTTGATCAATTATTATTAAATTCCTCTATTAATCAAATAAAAAAGTTTATTGGATTAATTCACTAATGTTCATATAATTTAATTAAGTGAACCAATTTATCCCCAAAGGCCTCTTATTTGATTGAATAAATCAAATGATTTAAATCAAATCCCCTAACCCACTCAAAGTTAATTAAATTCTGAATTAATTAACTTTAATCACCTCCTAACCCTCATTACCCATTCTCTAGGTTTTGACTCAACCTTGGTCAAACCTAACCCTTGATTAACCAATCCACTTGCACATGAAAATAGCTTCTTTTAATTAACTAATTGACTCATTTATCCTCTCAAAATAATATTCTAAAGAATATTCCCTCATTAACTCCCTTTATTTGACTTTCTTACCCAAATAGTTTAGATCCAAAACATCTCCACCACATGCATTAACTCCTCTTACATCCTCATTTATTCTTTTTACATTCTCTCACATCTTCAACCATATGCATTTATTTCTCTCCCATCCTCCTTTCCTCTTGCACATTCCCAAAAATGTGCTCCACCTTCATCCTATAGATTTGAGACAAGTGTCCCAATCTCATTGGCTTTCTTTTAGTCCCACATTCCTTCCATCTCTCCATTCTTCAATCCTTCAACCTATAAATAGAAGCCACTTCTACTTCAAATTCATCCACAATCTCATGCATTTTCACTATAGGAACTTTTAATCTCCATTTCATCACATTTTGAAGGCTTGTTCATAGTCATTTAGCTTATCAAGGGGGTGGGAAAGGGCATCCTTTTCACATCAAAGGAGCACCACTCCCACTATGGGATAGGCTTGCACATTATTTTATATGTTCTTATTTAACTTCTTTGGTATTTTAGTGTTTTGTTTGGCATATATAGCATGATTGGACATATCTCATAGGAGTACTTGGTTTACTTTGTTTAACTTGACTTATATGATAATACTTGTCAAAGTTTAACATCTGCAGGTTAAGTGCTTACATTATCTTTAGAGGGAACTCAATCATCATCATCAGGTATCAAGCTAGGGTCATGATACCTCCCCCTTGCCTGCTAAGGGTAACATAACTCTGCAACTCCTATTCGATATGAATGTTATGACCACCTCTTAGGTAGCTCCAGATAATCATAATGTGCCAAAAGAAGGTCAAGGAGAAAATTCAATTGGGTGTTCCTAAGTTTTGTTGTTTGAAGAATATTTTTTTATATTTTGACAGCTATAGGAAAGGAACAAATGTCAGATTACATAGTCAAATTTAATTATGCATATGTTTTTTATCGTATTTTGAGAAGCTAGTGGAACTTACTCAAAATCTATTGTAATATCCAATGAATTTTTCTACTACTCTCTACATGTAACTACGTTTTATAATATGAAATAATATGTCAGCTTACAACTTTTTTTGAAAAAAAAACTATGTATTTTTTTATTATTATTTTTAATTAAGAACTATTTTTAAATTGTCATTTTTATTTTTAAATACAATTTGGCTGTATTTTGTAGTATAGATATGTTGAGTAGATACGTAAAATTTGATATCTTTATTTATCACAATACCTAACTATTTAATATTTTTTATTAAATTAAATACTAATTTATAACATTTTTTTATTTAGGAGTTTCACTATTTTTTATAATTCTTTAGTTTTAATGTTCTAAAAATTATAAATAATATATATTTATATGTAACTCACTATATTTTATGACGATTATCACTATAAGGTCATAGGTAATTCTATTGGAAATAATTTACTACTTCTTACATGGGCCACTCTCTATGCTCAATTTTTAGCGGACATTGACATCTTGAAGCATCTTCACAAGGAAATGATTTTGATGGTGCGAGATAGGCCTTGAACTCAACTTCACAAGTAAATTAGGTTCTTCCTTTTCAATATAAAATATCCTTTACCATAGGCCACCTACATACTAATTATCCACTCTCCTCGCAAAAGGGTGTGATGTGGTCAAATAATGCTCATGAAGATCACTTGACTATCCATGCCTTTCACTCTCTAGTTGATGAATCTTTTAGGATGGCACATCTTCTCAAGTGCCTTGTGTGACTTTGGTAGATCCTACTCTATTGAATCGTGGTAGAGAGTCCCATCCACCTCCTACTCTAGGCACTCATTCTATCATGCCTTTGACTTTTATTCACCTTCAACCGACTCATGTGATGGTAGATTGACATTTTGATCCCCTTCCTTATTATTCCATTATTAATTTTATGCACATTGATGGGCCCTCTATGGAGGAATCACCACTCACTTCTTCTTGTTCTATGGAATTGGATGATAATATTTCAAGGATAATTCTACAAAGACATGAGATAGGTCTTCCCAAATCTCTCTTAGTCTCATTCTAGAGAGAAGGTTTGAATAGATTTGGGTCTAGCATTTCGTAATCTATGTCTTGAGGTCTCATGTTGTTTATTCTTTAATATATAAATGGTGAAATTGACATAATAATTATGTAAAAAAATTGAGTTTAAATTCTAATTTATTTAACATTAAAATGATATATTGTATAATAGAATTAAATATTTGTAAATTATGGAATATTTAATAATAAAAAGGAAAAAATATATATTTCAAAATTTAGCTATATTACTTTTTTGTAAGTTTAAATATAATAAAAAATATAATTCAGACATAAAAATAAATGTTCTAAGAATTGAATTTTTAATAGAAACATCCACCTCCTCTTAACACTATTAATCTAAATGTAGTGATATTAGATAATTTGCAAGATACATTTTAAAATAGAAACAAACATAAGAATAATGCATTTATAATATACAGGTCTTTATATATCTATATATATACATAAATGAAAATATTGTTAAATAATTTTAAATATATATGTAATCAAGTAAAAACAATAGATAGGACAAAGATATTTTATATAATATTAAAAGAAAAATAATTAGATATATTTTATACATATAGAAACTATAAAACTTGACTTTAGTATTATCATACTATCCTTATTTATATTATACTTCTATTTAATTTTATAGAACGAGTTATAGTAGATGAAATAAATATATGACTAGAAATAGGGGTATATGTACAACACATAGTAATATTGATATGATATTATAGAACATCATATACAAGAAGTACATGTAAATCTTAAATTCACCAACTCCATTAAAGCATATATTGGATATTATAGTATGGCACCTATAGAAGTGTATGATTCATAAATTATATAAACTAGGATATTTAGGTGTTATTATCTCCATGACCTCCTAATTCTTAAAAAAGGGTGGACCCTTGGTGAGATTTTCTTTAGGCAAGTTAGAAAACCTTTGAAGCAAGTTCACAAATGAATAACTTAATTTACTAGGGAAAAGGGGACCAACAAAGAACAATGAAAGGGGGATTCACTAGAAAACTTAACTTTTCATGTGAAATGAAAACTTATGATTTGATTGGCTATGACCCATACATGTCAATTACATCGAGCAAAAAAATAGTATTTTGTAGGCTCACAAGAAGAAGATAATAACATGAGATTATCTCATGAATTGAGTAGGCTATGCAAAATAATGCAATGTCTTTTATGGGAGCATGTAAGGCACAAGAGTTTTAAAAGGCTCTAAAATGATGTGTCGATAATGGGTATATCTAGTGCTCTAGGAAAGGGGATTGATAAAATCATGAAAGGGAGGCCACAAGGTTGTAACTTAAAGGATCAAATAACCAGTGTAGATGGTTAACACAAAATTGGAACAAAAGTACAAGGGCTTCACTCAGGTTTAGATTTTTTTGAAAAATCCTTATAAAATAATCCCTTTTAGACCTAGGAAGCACTTGAAAATATCACGAGGAATTTTTTTATAAGTACCATCTCATCAGATGATTATAATAATGTTTTAGACCTTGTACAATAAGGTACTTTAATTCAATTTATTTCATTTTATTACATTGTTTTTAATTATATATACAACTATATATGTATTCATGTTTATATGTGAATTATATGTCGCACTTTATTGAATTAAATAATTTTACTTGAAGGACATGTGTATGTTGTTGTTGCACTTGATGAGAATGAAGAGGAAATAGAGTATGCATTGATTTTCTCAATATTTACAAACAAAACATAATTTGTTACATCCTAGAGTAGATGATGAAAAATATGAGTGTCTAATAGGTGTAAGGAAGTTAAGGTAGTGGAACAACTTCCTACACTAATCTTGAGAGGAGGATAATTATGCAAAACTTTATAGGTCTTTAACAGTTATAGAAACTTAACAAAAATAAACATAAATATCATGCATACCACAACAAGGTGATTTATGTGGGGAAAATCCTTTCAGGAGAAAAACCCCACACTCCAAAATTTTCCCAATATATTATTCAAAAATTACAAAGATTACAATATACTTATAGGGCAAGATTCTCACAGGAGTATCACCAACCAGAGATCCAAAGGCAACAAGACCGCTATCAGACTCTTAGAATACACCACAATACACAATTGTAATGCAACACCCTCATAAAATAGGGTTTCCTTCTAGGAAAATACAAGCTAATTAAATATCGACCATCAGATCTAAGACATAATGATGAATGCTCCATATTTAGAATAATAGTTGTATAGAATATGGCTTACCTATCAACATTAAACATTTTATAATTGTAAGGTTGAGACACATTTTCCCAACAAATCTCCCAATTGTCAAACAACATACAAAAGGAATAAGAGGGCGTATAAACATCATCTCTTAATTACTAGGGGTTGAAAGGTCCATTGAATCTAAACACCATCTAAAATTATTTGTGCTCACATGCTTAGTTAAAAAATCAACAACATTAATCAAAGTCTCTACCTTAACTAGCTTCAGTCTACCATCTTTGACCATATCTCTAACAAAATAATATTGTACATCAATGTTCTTGGTCCTGGCATGAAATTTCGGGTTCTTAGCTAGACATATCACACTCTGACTATCATAAAAAATTATCACTACACCTTGTTTTACTCTAATATATGAACACAATCTCTCAATCCAAATGGCTTCTTTACTAGGATGAGTAGCTTCCATATACTTAGCTTCAGTAGTGTACAAAGAAACTACATCCTATCACTTACTCATCCAACTAATTTCACCACCAAATAAAGTAAACACATAAGCATCGTTGGATCATCTACTATCAACATCACCTACCCAGTCTGAATCCAAATAACCATGAATATCAAGGTAAATCTCATCTTCAATCATATTACTATGATAACATAATGAATAGTTTTAGGTTGCACACAAATATTTGAAGACTCTTTTAACTACATCCCAACGAACTCTACCAGGATTAGACATATATCTGAAAATAACTCTCATTGCTTGGGTAGTGTCTGGTTTGGTACAAACCATATCATACATCAAAATTCCAACTACACTCTAGTAAGGCACTATGCTCATATCTTCCATCATGGCCAAGATTCAAAAAAGGAGGGGCACAACCCAACTTAGAACTAGAAGAGGAAAAGGAAGTAGGGCAAGTCCATTCCAAAGTACCTATAGCAAGTGTTTGGGGGCATATTGTGGCTAGAGTACTAGTTGGAAGAATGGTTCTACAACTTAGCCCTTATTTGAGAGAATTGAGCTTAAAAATTCTCTAGTGGGGTGTTTGATTAAGGAACACCCCTAACCCATATACAGTCCCATATCAACCATAAATAATCTATGCTCTTTATCTTTCTATTTTTTATTTTGTAGGTTTGTTTTTGTGTGGCTTGACAAGTTTTTTCTTTCTCTTATGTGCTTTTGAAAGCTTAAAGATGATTCTATATTAATTTCATGGGGTTCTACTATGGCATGATTGTCACACTTATTCACATAAGGGTTTTTCCTTTAATTCACACCATGTGATCAAATTGAGCTATGTGTTAGTGGCATTATCCTATCTTATGATTAATGTTTGTTTGGGATCCCTCCAAGATTCAGGTCTTTCTTGTCATTTGGAAGTATTTCATGGATACAATTATTTGAAAATTAAGTATCTCATTAGATTATACCAATTGTTATTTTAAATTCAAACCTTTCCAAGGGAAGTATGTGCCAAGCTGATGTAGAGCCAAGAGGAAGAAAAACACACTCTCTCAATTTCATTAGACAAACACCAAAATCATCTTTGTTTGTTTACTCATTCCCATTCACTTTTCCCTTCACAAAACCTTGATTTCAAAGCACTCAAACACACAAAAAAAATGCACCAAATAATTTATTGAATCCACAAACATCTTAGCAACATCACAAAGTTCAACCAAGCCTTTCATAAACTTCAATATTTCAAAAATTTGAATTTTCCAAAGTTGACTATCTAAATCAGCAACTAGGTCTCTTCAGACCACACAAACAACAAACTATACAAACCCAATCCCATTCCTCCTTTAGAACATTAAAAAAAAATGTAAATATGTCTGCACAATCATATTATACCATTCTCCAAACTTTATTCAAAACCTTTTATCAAATACCAATTTGTAACCCTCTTGATTGCTCTTCCAAGCATTGTAACAGTGTTAGGGCATCACCTAATAAACCAAAATTTTCAACACTTACACCTAAAACTTCAATAATCTTTAAGAACACAATATAATTGACTTACAAACCAATTTTCAGAGGATTCCAATCAATATAAATGGAGTTATGAATTTTTGAGAGCTTGCTGCCCTATCAAAATCTGAACTTGACAGTTTCCACCAAAATGAGCATAAATTTCTTAATATTCAATGAAATGACCTCAAAAAAATGCCAAAAGAAATTTAACTCATTCCTCTATCCAAAAATATAAGATTTAGTTCATTTGGGGGCCTACCTTCTCATACAATTTGCTGCAACATGACTATTACAGAGAAATCTGAAAAGTTGCAGTCAATAAAACCACCATAACTTCCACAAATCAACACCAATCTGCATGAGAAAAAGTTTATTTGGAAGGTTATTGAGATTAATAACACATGAAAATAATTATAAATATACTCCTTCCTGTACAATGGCCATACAATACCAAAAACCTGAGAATTTTTGAGATAAAATGTAAAAAATAGTGATTTTTATTCATTTAAATCAACTGTACAATCACCCACGCCTTCAAAATTATTTACAAGGCATTTATAAAGGCATTAAACTATCTTTTAACCTTATAAATACTCCCTAACTACCCACCAATTCCAAAAACCATTGAGAGCTTTCAACTTCTTAAGGCAACTTTTACATAATTTGCAATTTTGTCAATATTTGTTGTCAACTTTTGTATTTCTCACATTTTTTGCACCTTTTTTGAATCAAATGACCTTCTAGTGACCTCAAATATATGAAAAATGACTCTAATAAAATTATTACAAGGTAGGAAAAGCAATCTTTAATCAAATTTCAAAAATTGCTTCATGGAGGTCTGATTTTGTCAAGGTGCTCCTGCACCAAACTTCCGACCAGGAAAAGAATCCAAGTCTAGTTGTATTGATGTTGTCAACAACCTTCCTTCCTCATATGCTTTGACACCTTAAAAAGAATTCTATTACCTTCATTTTCACTTTAGGTTTGAATTTGTCCATGCAAATCAGCTTCCTGCATTACTCACCAACTGAAATCAAAATCTTCACTCTTTTATACACCTCAAAACCATGCTTCTCCCATTGTCCTTTAACCTGCAAATTATTCTTTGTCCAAAGCATTAGTAACATAATGAAGTGAAATTTTTTTTTTACCATAATACTTCCATCATTTTTCAATTCCTTGCAAATCTCCAAGATCAATTCATCCATGATCATTCCCTTATTTAACTCAATGTCTTCAAGCCCTGAAATTAGGTTCTCTATCATATCTTCATGCTTGGAAACATCTAAAACAACTTTTCTCTCTTCATTAATGAACTCTTCTTTAGCATCTTCAAAGAATTCATCTTCTTTTATGTTCTTGTGCCTTCTCTTCTTGATTATCTTCTTTATAGGCCATGAAACTTTCTTGTTTACCTTCAAGTGCCAACTTTTCATCTCCTTTATCATATGCTCCATATTTTGCATAGACACTTGGAACTCTTTATCCAACCTCTTCATTTCTTGCTTCAACTCAGAAATCTCTCTATCAAGATTTTCTTGTCTCTTCTTCTTATTTCTCTCTTCCTCTACCTGCAGATGCCTTTTTAGAATCTCCATTTTCAAGATGGTCACCAAGCAAGTTTCTCCTTGCTTCAACTCACTCACTTCTCACAACTCTCTTTGCCTTCTCAAAGGTAGCCACCAAGTTACCTTCTGAACCTGCAACTAAACACACAACACAAAACCACAACAAATTCTCTAGCCCAGATCTTGTTGAGCTCTGATACCAATTTGATGTAGAGCCAAGAGGAAGAAAAACACACTTTCTCAATTTAATTAGACAAACACCAAAATCATCTTTGTTTGTTTACTCATTCCCATTAACTTTTCCCTTCACAAAACCTTGATTCCAAAGCACTCAAACAGGAAAAAAAGGCACCAAATAATTTATTGATTCCACAAACATCCTAGCAACATCACAAAGTTCAACCAACCCTTTCATCAACTTAAATATTTCAAAAATGTGAATTTTCCAAAGTTGACTATCTAAATCAGCAACTAGGTCTCTTTAGACCAAACAAAAAACCAACTATACAAACCCAATCCCATTCCTCCTTTCTAACATTACAAAAAAAATTAAATAGGTCTCCACAATCATATTAGACCATTCTCCAAACTTTATTCAAAACCATTTCAAATACCAATTCGTAACCCTCTTGATTGCTCTTCCAAGCATTGTAACAGTGCTAGGGCATCACCTAATAAACCAAAATATTTAACACTTACACCTGAAACTTCAATAATTTTTAAGAACACAATATAATTTACTTACAAACCAATTTTCAGAGGATTCTAGTCAATATAAATGGAGTTATGAATTTCTGAGAGCTTGCTACCCTATCAAAATCTGAACTTGACAGTTTCCACCAAAATGAGCATAACTCTCTTAATATTCAATGAAATGACCTCAGAACAATTCAAAAAGAAATTTAACTCATTCCTCTATCCAAAATTATAATATTTTGTTCATTTGGGGGCCTACCTTCTCATACAATTTGCTGCAACACGACTGTTACAGAGAAATCTGAAAAGTTGCAGTCAATAAAACCACCATAACTTCCACAAATCAATGCCAATCTACATGAGACAAAGTTTATTTGGAAGGTGATTGATAGTAATAACACATGAAATCAATTATAAATATACTCCGGCCTGTACAATGTCTGTAGAACACCAAAAACCAGAGAATTTCTGAGATAAAATGCAGAAAATAGTGATTTTTATTCATTCAAATCAAATGTGCAATCACCCACGCCTTCAAAATGATTTACAAGGCCTTTATAAAGGAATTAATATTTATTTTAACCTTATAACTACTCCCTAACTACCCACCAATTCCAAAAACCATTGAGACCTTTCAACTTCTTAAGGCAACTTTTATGTAATTTGCAATTTTGTCAATATTTGTTGTCAACTTTTGTATTTCTCACATTGTTTGCACTTTTTTTGAATCGAATGACCTTCTAGTGACCTCAAATATATGAAAAATGGCTCTAATAACATTATTACAAGGTAGGAAAAACAATATTTAATCAAATTTCAAAAATTGCTTCATGGAGGTTTGATTTTGTCAAGGTGCTCCTGCACCACAAGCCAAAAGACCATTGTATAGCTAGAGTCTATTGGAATTATAGTTTTTTATTCACTCACAAAAATTCCCTTGTTTGCATAGAGAAACAATAGCTAGTTCGATCATAGTTGTAGGATGGTGTTGGAACTATGCTACTTTCTAGTGTGAGTTAGCATTTGTGGTTTTTCTTGGAGGTTTGTTGGACTTAATTGAATTGATGGTATAAATTGTAGAAATTTTACCTAAAGTAATATAATTTGTGTAAAAAACTCTTTGCAAATTTTTGAAATATGTGTAGGACATACGATAACATAATATATTTGTAAAATTTTACAGTTAGTAAATTTTTTATAGTTATTCTCAATTTGAAGTAACATCTAAATAGTAATGACATATGATATTTGTAAAAAATTATAGTTACTAACAATGAACTTTGTGTAATTATTCATTTATTCAATTCATCATTTACAGTGCAAATATGGATAATAGTGGTAAAACAATATTTACATTAACCAAAAATCCATAATTCCATACAATGTTATATGTCAATAAAAGTATATAATATATCCAATAAATTCATACAAGCTTTCAAAAAAGCCATATGGACATAAAATGTCACATATCCATATTACAAAATTTATGTTAAAAAATGCCACATAGGCATACAACAAAGGACCCTAATACATAGTCATTTACCACGAGGGGAAGGAAATAGATCATGAGTTGCCTTCAACTGTCAGCTAGATTAATATGGATGTGATGTTGTATTTTGAATACACTCACTCATCCTCCTCTCTTCAATTCTCTAGACTTCCAACTAATATAATAAAAAGTATAGATGTTGATATATAAATTGATTGTGGAATTACATATAACAGAATAATCACTTATCACAAGAGAATAATCAACATACTCATCCATAATAGTGACACATTGATGATCTAGAGTGACAAGCCTCTATATCAAGCATCAAGATAGCAATTAAACTATATATGATTATCATTAAAATTTTCAATAATGCACCAATAAAAGAGAAAATATAATGTTAAATTTACAAATCATACCTTTTTTAAAGGATCAAAAATTGCAACTACTACAACAAATCCATGGTCCATTGTGTCAAAAAATTCAGTAGGACTATCTAATGTTAGCATCTAAAAATGAAACAACAAATTTTGTTGAATTACTAGAACTACCCAACATTGTTTTACAATACCAAATTAATGAATAAAGGTTACCTCAGTGAAAGTTTGTCGATGATGAAAAGAGCAAGGTGTCAATGTCATAGGTCCACTATCAAATTTTTTGATACCCAAAGTGTGTTATGAGATAATAATTCATATAAGGTTCAACTATTCACATGTAATAATTATTTCTTTAATATTGGCTACTTACCTATGGACTCAATAATCTAAATAAATAGGGGTCTACGAGAACAATGTGTGTATCATCAACACTCTAGCCTTCAATTTTCATCATATTCATTCTACTAATTTAGTTATTCTTACATTTCATAATAAAATTTAATAAACAAAATTAAATGAACTTGCTGAAATTTGCATGAGTATTAATGCCAAATGTTTCATTCAACAAGGAATTTGACATAGCCATCTGTTGTGCAACTGACGTATCCTATATAGCTACATCTTGAGCACTCTCATGATCATACATGCAAACATCACTGCAAGAGTGACAAAAGTGATCTGGAACTATGGGCCTAGAAGACTCACCCACATCAGGCTCTACTAGAGGCCTCACACTAAATAGGGCTTTGAGTGAGCAAGCTGATTAAGTTCAATGTGTCCACCTCGACACTATCCTTCACAAAATGGAAGGAACAATCATTTGATCCACCATGGGTCTAGACAAGCGTATCAGTTCCAACTATAGATTACGTCATGCCCCCGCTCTATCATCTGTGGAGCCCCCACCTCTACCTTGGAAAAATCTAGATAGTCAACATAATTTTGGAATCTTATTGAGGACAAAATCACAATAGAGTTTCTTCAAAAAGTACTATGGGACCTCATAGTTATTGCATAGACATTGGTCAAAAACCATCCTCCACCTATCAAAAAAAAATTACTCCTTCATGATGACACCAATGGATGGAGAAACTATTACTTGCAACTAATAAAGGCTGATTGGTTCTTGGGTTTGTGAAAATGGAACACAAGTTGGCTTTGCTAATATTTTGTTTCTTCACTTGCACATACAAATGTTCACTTCCATAAAATTATTTCAATTCCTCCCTCTTATTCAACAAAAAAATAATTTTTGCAATCATTTTTCCTACATGAGATACAATATTGTAGGGATTTGTCAAGGCCTATCCTATTAGAGTAAAGGGTTTAACTTAATTATGTTGATTAAGTTACCTCTATTCCCTTCTTAAGATTTCACGTTAGCTTGCATAAAGTGAAATTTAATAATTATATTAATTATTAAATGTTTTCCTATTAGGGCTTCTTTTAGGGTTTTTCCTATTAGGGTTTCTTTAGGGTTTGCATGATCTTCTTTTTATAAGGATTGATCCCATTGTATATTCATATCAATTCCCTTTTCTTCTGATAAGATAATTTCTCCATTTTTCAGAGCTTCAAACCCTTGTTTGTTTTCTCCATCCATTCTCTTTCTTGTGGCAGGTATCCATTTGCATGTAGGTGATCTTGGAGTCTGAAGTTGGTTTTCTAAACTCCTACATGGTATCAGAGCTTTCTTGATGCATGTCTGATCTTGTTTGAATAATTTGGAGCTACAAGGGTTTGTTGCAATCTATTTTTTATTGGAGCCGTCATCATTTTTGCTTCAAGAATCCAGTTTTCGCTTATTTGTAGGAAAAATGATTTCTGGATTTTGTAGCCAGCGTCAAAATCTGAACTATGTATTGCTTAGATTTTGCGTATCTTGCACAGATCTGGAGAAAATCGCAGTCCAAAAAGCATCAGATGCCATTTTTCTCCTGGCTGAAGGTCAAAAAAAAATTATTTTTTAATCTTTTGCTTGTTTGATCAAAAAACAATTTTTGGGTTTTGTTTCTAGCATCAAAATTTTTTGGATTTTTATTTTTGTCTACAAACAGTGAGTAGATCTTCCAGTAATCAAATTAGAAATAGAAGTTTTTGCTAGAAAACCTGTTTCTTGCAAGCTAAATTCAGTTTTTGAAAAATTCATAACTTTTGGCCACGATGTCCATTTTTGGCAAATGAGATATCAACGGAAAGCTAGTTTCTAGTACTTCATAGTGGTGTAGGCCATTTTTTCATATTTTTTCGTCTACACAAATTTGAAGTTATTTTCCATCATGGAGGTAGATGTGAACATTCATCAGTGTATGGACTATTTTCTTTTTTGTATGCATTAGATTTCCCTTCGGGTATATTTTATTCAGTCTTTTGTGTTTTCACACTCTGGTGAATTACTTGGACATATTTTCTCTTGGGAACTTCTCGTTTGCATGGGATGCTTTGGTTTTGGCCATCCTACATGTATTTCCAATTTTTGTCCTTTGTGGGTATTTTGAGCATCATTTGTGAGCAATATTTTATGTAAACACACTGAGATAAAGTGCCACACTATTGTACATGTATTTTGGGGATTTTACATATAAGGTTGTGCCATATTTTGTACTCGCACTATTTTATAAAGTGCCATGGGAGGTTGTATAGTGCCTTTGTTTTTCCATCACACCTTTGTTCGATGAGTGTCCCTCCACGATGATAGTGGATCCATATGATTCCAGCCTCATGCATGTGTTCCTTGTTTTGCACACCACTTTTTCAATTGCAGGTGCTTTCTTGCGCACTTTCAGATGTTGTTTCTTCTCCCTCATGCACTACAGGGTGTTTCACATCATTTCAGTGGATCTGTCAGGCTCTCCTAGTTCAGCATTATGGGGGGGTATTATACTATTTGTGCTAATTCTTCCTTGGTTTCACCTTGGAAGGAATCTTCCATTCTCCGTTGATCAGTGTTTTAGACTATTGGTACTTGTGCCATTTGTATCTTCGTTCCAGGTGTTTGCCTTTTTTTTCCATCTGATTCGAGTAGTGTCATTTGGGACACTCATGTGGATTGTTGTCTTCTTGATCCTGATCATCTTATCTTCAGTGGAGGTTCTTCAGCACCATAACAGCCATCTTTCAACAGTTGTTTGCAGCTTCTTCTGCTTCAGTGATGTTCTTCATGGCTTTCTACATCTCTTTTTGGAGTATAGCTTTTCCCATGAGGTTTTCTCTATTTCTCCACTTTACAGAGATTTAGTTGTATTTGGGTACCTGATCTGGCCTAGTTGTTGGGACCCATGTTTTCCTTCTTGCATTGTAGTTACCTTTCATTTTTTTCACATATTTGTAGTTGCATTGTTGCTCATCTTAAGGTGGGGTGTTAGAGTAAAAGCTTTAACTTAATTATGTTGATTAAGTTACCTTTATTCCCTTCTTAAGATTTCATGTTAGTTTGCATAAAGTGACATTTAATAATTATATTAATTATTAAATGTTTTCCTATTAGAACTTCCTTTAGGGTTTTTCCTACTAGGGTTTCTTTAGGGTTTGCATGATCTCCTTTTTATAAGGATTGATCCCATTGCATATTCATATCCATTCCCTTTTGTTCTGATAAAATAATTTCTCTATTTTTTAGAGCTTCAAACCTTTGTTTGTTTTCTCCATCCATTCTCTTCCTTGTGATAGGTATCCATTTTCATGCAGGTGATCTTGGAGTCTGAAGTTAGTTTTCTCAACTCCTACATATCCTATAAGGGTGAGTTGCAGCAGTATCATTTAACCTTGCAATCAATTCTTCAATTTCTTTTTTCTTTTTTTTTCTCTTTGATTTAGAATATTTTGTTATGTTCCTACAAGATGTCTATGAATTGAGGGAGGAATATTATGCCATTCTTGTTCATGAGGGTCCTCATGAGGAGGTGATTGAGAATTTTCAATATTTGGAGGTGGAGATTCATTTCCTGAAAGTCAAAAGAAAGTTTAATTAAAAAACCTAATTCAATGTACAATTTAATTCAAATTTGAAACTAAAAACCCAGAAATACATACCTCGTTCACCTCTACGACATCGTGGAGACATCCTCATGAAGAATCACAAGCTCCACGTGAAAAATTGGGTTTTATTTGGTGAACATGGTTTGAGAAAACCAAAAATGTAGCAATCAAAAACATGGAGAAAGTAGAATGAAAGGGTATGGGTCAGGGTTTTTAATTCACTTTTGCAATTTGGCTATTGCCAAAAGGGAAATTTTGTTAAAATTTTAAAAGTGGTACCTTTTTTGTGTCACAAATTGGTGCACATACCCTCTAAAGGTTTTATCTTTTTGTCTTATCCTAAGACAAGGTGGTAAAATAAATATATGATATTTGTCCTTTGGCTCGAAGATTGTTTTCTCCCTTGTTCTATAAAAGGGAATTCATGGTGATTTTCACGGAATCTTGGATAAAATTTTGTATGTAGATAATTGTTTAATAGAGTATACTTTTCTATGTAGGTTTTTTGAGGAATTTTTTTGATGTAATTGGATATTTTGTATAACAATATTAGTATTTTAAATCAATGCAATGATAACCTTTGCAAGTATATTGTCTCCTACATGTACTTTTCTTTTGCATTTATGAATAAAATTTTTCAAGGATCTATTTTGTTCATCTCTACAATCTTTCCTATGTGTGAATTTTTCTTTTATAGCTTTTACTCAAGCAATAAATTTAATATGCTTTATAAGCAATGTTGAATGTGATAATTTTTATAGGGATTTGTAAGAAAAAATATTCTCAAAATTTCGAGAGATGGTAATGTAATGCACTATCATCAAGATTTAATGCTAGAATCCATATGTTATATAGGGTTTTCAATTATATCTATCTTGACTCCTTTTCCTAGGTTTAAGGAACCAATCTATTTGAATTTTGTTTGAATGCAACTCCCTAATCACAAATTTCAAAATGAATTTCCCTTACTACAATAATTTATTGCATAATGTTATTGACATGTTCTCAAGAACTAAATGTATGAAAAGCTCAAGATCTAGCCCATCAACTATATTTATCTATAATTATTGACTAATTTTTGAGAACATATCTAATTAGGAAAATATTATTTATAATTGTGGATATTCTATATCCACCCGATCGCCAAAATAAATATCTATATCTTGATGAATATTGTGTAGGATTACCCTCCTAGATTCTATAGAGCCTAAAGTGTAGACAAGAGAATTGGAAACTCAATCTCATGTTCATTGGCCAAATCCTTAAGATAATTACTCATCTGAATTGTTTATTCTTTAGGTTGTCTTTAGATACTAGTTGGGAAAATTAAAACACCAACAATACAAACAAACAATTATGATTTCACCTTTTTCATTCATGTCTCGGTGTACAATGTAGGCTCATTTTTGCACCTATTGAAGCCATTTTGTAAAATGTAAGTCAATTCTTCTATACCAATCTCTTGGGCCTTGTTTGAGTCCATAGAGTGCTTTCTTGAGCTTGTAGACTTTGTCTTATTAACCCAAAATATCATACTTAGATGGTTGATCAACATAAACTTCTTCAAGACAACCATTCAAAAATGTTGATTTTACATCCATTTGATAAATTGGCCACTTATTTTGAGTTTCTATTGCAATTATTATTCTCACAGTGTCTAGACAGGATTTTTGGAGAAAATATCTCATTGTAATCAACCCTAGGCTATTTTGAATATCCCTTAGCTAGTAGTCTTTCTTTATATTTTTGCACATCAACATTTGCATTTAATTTGGTTTTGTAAACTCACTTCACTCCTATGACTTACTTGTATTTTGGAAGGCTCATTAACTCCCATGTTTGAATCATTTCAATTGTATCAAATTCTTCATCCATTGGGTATGTGTAGGATCATCATTGGAAAAAAAGGCCCTTAAGTGGCAATAAAATTTAGAAAATCAGAGTTAGGAAACTTGACATAAAATTTTGAATAAGTTATCTATATTATTTCAAAAATATGTAAGAATAGAATGTGTAGAAAATTTAATGTAATTTCTAAACTACTAGGTTTATTTAAAAAAATAAAAATCTATTTGGTGAAAATTTGAAATTTCAATGCAGTAGTACTTAAATTTCAGGGAAAAAATAAGAAGTAGGTGTGTGTCTGACCACCCTAACCACAATAAAATGATAATATTTTTTTATAATATTTTAGATATAAGTAGGGGACTCATGTCCCAATGTGATGCATATTTTTTTATAATTTGTTTCCAAGTAAATAATTAATTATGAATTTTTTATTACAAATTTTAAAAAATATAAAAACTCGTATGTCTAACCACCTTAACTTGGTCAAAAATTCATGAAATTCAATTTTTATTTTTTTAATCATATAGTATGCAAAGCATAGAATGTGTCGCATGTTTCAGATTCAAAAAATGTGATACTGTTTGAAAGCTATCGATGTTTTTCAATCAGTTTATCAATGAGGAATTTAGTCATAATTCAAATAGAAAATGAATAATAATTATTTATTAAATTCAAATTAAAGCATAATTTATATTTGTGGAAAGCTAAAAATCTCCTTTAAAAACCCTTTTCGTTTCATCGATTTTGGGTTAAAAAAAAGTTGTTAGCCATATGGGTCATCATATCACTTAGATATCACCACTTTTTGGCCCATCATGATCCTGCACATACCCCATTATATTTACCCATTTTATATGTTTAATTACATCTTCAAAATGAATTGGATCTTCTACTTGTGAATAAAATGCAAAAAGAGAAATGAAGGATGCCTATGTCTCCCTTCCTAACAATCGTTGTCTGTAAGGTGTTTGATGGCTTTGATCTCTCTTCTCCATCCCACAAAGTGCATCCTTCCTACACTAGCTTATCCACGAGGGCAAAGGTTGGTGGTGGAAAAAACTTTAAGGAAACCTAAAATTGTGATTTCCTAGGTTTGAATGGTCAATGGAATGTTGATTTGTAGACAGGGTTTGATCTATCTAACCCTCCCTCCCATGGTGGTGTGAATCAAAGGATTTTTTTTTCTGTGCATCATTTGCTGATAGCCCTTGAGATTCGCTTGGAAAAATTCATCGATGATAGAGAGGCTTTCTTATAGTCCCATGCTCTTGTCTATAGATTTATGAAGGTTTTGCCAAAAATAAGTGATCTTCATTATTGGATATGTTTGAATTGGAAAGAATATCAAGAGGAAGAAGTAAGCATTTATCCCCAGGCTAAGAGGTTTTTCATTTTTAAATTTGATTATGTAGAAGATAAATAAATGATACTAAACATTGGTCCATGGTTCTTCCAAGGAGATTTATTATTCATGAAACCCTAGTTTCCTTTGTTTGATCTATGAGTAGATTCATTTACCTTATATTCCTTTATAGTTTCGAGAAATCAATTGTCTAAAGGTGATTGGCAATGGGTTGGGAATATACCACTACACTTCAAAGGAAACAATTAATTAATTGAACTTGAACTTTTCTCACCTATGCATGGAAATAGAAGTTTCAAAAGGTCTTTTGACATAGATTTTTCTCAAAGTTGGCAATAGATGTTGGTGCCAACCAATTGATTATGAAAAGATTGCCTTCCGGTGCAAAAAATATTTCACAACTGATCATATGACTGCACAATGTGGTAAGGGTAAGGGTAAGGCTTCCCCCATCTACAATCCATCCTAGTTGGGTGGGGTGGAGTCCCCTCATTATGTTATCTCTCCTTCTGAACAAGAATATGTTGCATTTACTCTACTACAACAAGAAAAGGCTCCAATTTTGCCTCAACCTACTCTAGTGTATGTTTAAAATCTTAAAGAGAATGAAATTAAGAAACCATCTCCTCCACAATACATGCACACAAAAATCCCCTCGCTATCTTGGGTTACTCCAGAAAATAGTGACAATAATGTAAACTTGAACATGGCAAGTAGTAATCTTGAAATAGAACAAGAATGGACAGAGGTGAAGCACAAAAATTCATCTACTTCAAAAAAAAAAAATCTGATGATATTAAGGTCCTCTAAAAATGCATGTAATCTAAATATGTAATTTCCTAAAAACATGTAATTGGGTTTTTCAAAGTAATAAAAAGAGTGTTATCCTCTTTGATAGCAATTTGCCAAAAAAAATGCAAAAAGAGAAATCAGACCAGCATTATTCTCACCTTCATATTTCTCATAAATGTCTCTTATACTTCTAATTTTTTGTCTCCTCAAGTTTTCCCATGTAGGATTTGACATATCACTTGAACTAGAGCTTGTGGAATATGGGTCACTTGATGGTATTGTACATTGAATGCCTCTTGTAGATAGTTTTTTTATCTATTTGAAGGAGTAGATGTTGGAATGTCTAGGGTTGTCCTTACTCTTGTTGATGGTGTCATTTTTTGACCACTTTTTTGACATTGAATGGGTATGGAAGGAGTCACATTTGATGGAGTACCTATTGGTATGAGTTTTTTTTATCTTCTTGTAGTAAGTTGGATTCTATATTGATTGATTTCTCCAAAATTCAATCCCATGCTTTATCTTCTATGAACTGCACATCTCTATTGATTATAAGTTTCTTAGTTATTGGATTGTATACTTTGTATGCCTTGGATTCATCACTATATCCATAAAATATACATTTTTCTTCTTTGTTGTCTAATTTTCTTCTTAACTCATTGGACACATGTGTGCATATTCTACACATCCAAATACTCTCATTTGAGAAAAAATATGTTTTTTTCCAGTCCATGCTTCTTTTGGAATCAAATTCGTCACTCTTGGTTGGACATCTATTCATAATATATTTTGCACAAGCTACAACTTTAACCCAATATTCTCTTGACAAATGTTTTTCTTTCAACATGATTTTTGCCATTTCCATGATTGTTCTATTTTTCTTTCAGCTACACTATTTTGTTGAGGTGTGTATCTAGTTGTGAATTTCTTGTGAATTTCATTATCTTTGCAAAACCTTAGGAATTCATTTGAGATGTACTTTCCATCTCTATCCATTTTCAATGCTTTGATGTAGTGTACACTTTTATTTTCAACAATATCCTTGAATTGATGGAAGCAATCAAATACTTCATTTTTTTTTTTATAAAGTAGACTCATGTTTTCCTTGAATAATCATCAATGAAAATCAAGAAGTAGAAACTTCCACCAATTGAGGTTGTTTGCATAGGTCCACACAAATCTGAATGCAAAATATCCAAAGGTTCTTTTGCTCTAATTGACTTGTCTATAAATATTTCTCTATTTTATTTTCTCAAGATGTATCCTTCACAAACTCTTTCCAATTTCTTTATAATAGAAAACCCTTTATCATACTCTTCCTATTTAGTTGGTTTAGACCTCCAAAGTTGAGATGCCCAAATCTTAGGTGCCATAACCAATTTTCATCTTTTATTTCTTCTTGAAAGATTGTTTATATGACTATTGCAACTTCTTCTTTATCCTCTTGCGAGTTCATTGTGGGGCATGCTTGAGCATATTCCACATTCAAATCTAGCTTAATATTTAGGGGAAACATTCTATTTGTAACACCTCTCTAACCCCAGCTTTGGCGAGATAGCATTTTGATTTTGACTTGGTATTCTAAATGAAACTTTATCATATTAAGATTAGCTATTATTAATTAAGTGAAAGGTTATCATGATTAGTTAGTATGCTGGATTACATGCTTATATGTTTATATTCAATTATCATTTATTTTGTATGATTATGGATAGGAAAGGGATGGTGTTGTAACACTTGTATCCGAGAGGCTTACGATATCCTGACCCTCTTCCCGAGGATTGATGTTGTTTCAGTTATATGATATGTGTTATAAGCACATGTAGTTTGACGTGTGATTGGAGTGTTGCAGGTACTGAGTATCAACTCCACCTGGATTCACAGGCCTGAACATACTCTTATTCCCCAATGGTGGTAACTGGAGGTAGTCACATGCAAGATGTATCATACCCTAGCCTTTGTACCTTGTTAGTGTGGTTCTCTCGTATTGTTTTCTTATCATCTGATTACCTAGTGGTAACGTTTAGAGCATGTTTCAGTCATAGGTGGTTTCCCACTATGTCTTGTTGAGGTATTTTCTCATGGTTTTTGTTAATCTTCTATGTGGCTATATATTTTGGCTGTCGGTGTATGATGTGGTTTCATGGCATCTTGACCATGTTTCATTTATGGTATTTTATAGAATTTATTGATGGGAGATTTGGAGTGTTATATCCTCGAGGTTTTAAATATGTTATTTTAAGTGATTTTATTGATCATTTGAAAGAATTATTTATTTTTATCTAGTAATTTCAAATGATTTTATTAATCCCTTTGTGAGCTCTTATAGTCTTATTTAAATCCTATTTGGGGGCTTGTGTATTTCAATGATTGGATTTAAATTATTATTTTATGTGTTATTGTGAATGTTGAATATTTAGTGATTTAATTAATTAATTTGGAGAGCTTTAAGAGTTTATTTAATCAAATGCTTTATTTCATTTTATTGTTTTGAGAGTTTTAAAAATGGAAATAAGTTTTGATATTGTATGGATTTAAAGAGTGTAATTTAAAAATGTGATTTATTTTGGGAGGAGTTTAGTTAAAAAGAAAAGGGAAATGGGAAGCTTTGTGATTCATATATATATACTTTGTTTTGAATCTTTTTAGGAGGATTACTTTTGGAGAGGAAAAATAAATTTTTGTTTTGCCAGAGGAGAAACCCCACAATTTGGGCAGCAGAGTTGGTGAGATTTGGAGAAGTTTTTCTGAGAAGAAATTTGTGGGTATTGGTTTGTTGAATTCGATGTGCCATTTCTTCCTTATTGTCCTGTTTTGAAATTTGGACGTGCCTTCCACACTAAGCATTCTTCCATTTATTTTTGGGGAAAAATTGAGGTATTCTCCTTTGTTGTTCTTTAATCTTGGTATGATTGGTGATTTGTGCATTCCCTTATGTTAGATTTATGCCTTGTATTTCATTTTCAATTCTGGGTATTTATATTTTGTGAATATTTGGAGGAACTCCTCTATTCTATTTTGTGAATACTTGGGGTTAGATAATGGTTGTTGTGGATTATTTTTTCTGTTGTGTATTTTTCTTGTATGGTATATTTTTGTGCATGCCAAAAAATCTAAAATGGGTCAAAGTAAAAATCTAATTTTTGGGCTTATTCTTTTTCCTTCTCTTTTTGCCCAATTTATTGAAAAACATTTTTCTTTGATACTATTAATCCAAATAATAAAAAATAAAAAATAAAGGTGGATTTCATCTAAAATAGCCCATATCTCAACTGGGTCTTTGTCAGATTTAAATTTTGGGCCCTTTCAATTTTCATGCATTTTCTTGCCCAATTTGACAAAAATGACGTTTTTTCTGAACAACACCTCATTTTCGGTGCTAAAATCAAAATTCAAAGGTAGATTCCAACTAGAAACTTTGAAATATGAACAAGGTCAAGCTTAGAATTTTAATCCGGGCACTTTGAATTTTTATGAAATTTTTGTGCCTCTTTCTCATTCGTTTGAACATCAACCGGAACCATGTTTTGTGCCATCGTCACTTAGTGGTTTTAACTATTTTAAAAGTGGTTTTACGAGATGATTTAATGAGGTTAATACTGATTAAATTATGATTGATTTCTTTTTATGAATTGATGGTGAATTCTTGAATGGTATTTGATCTACTTGTTGGTATATGTGATCAGCTGTTTAAATGATTTTAGTAGCAATGTTGCTTGGCTATTTTAATAGTTTTTAATGATGATTTTTAGTGGCTTTTCACTATTTCAATTTTGTTATGGATTCCTCATTTGAATAAATGAGATGGGCTTAAGTCAAGTTCATTAGAGTAGCCTTATAGAGTAACCACTAATAAGATAATGAGTCCTTGTGCATGGCCTTGAGCGCTTGAAAAGGATAAAGATGCACTCGAAAAGGCCTATCCATCTGTGAGGTGTTGATTTATCCATTGGGAATGGTTAAGTTCCCTCATCTATATGAGAGGTGTACTTCTTTCTGTGTGGTGCCATCCTTTCGAGCACGCATGATGACCCTCCATCTGATTTGCACTCTAGTACCTAGCACCTTAATAGTCATGAGTAGTAACTGACACATTATTGGATGAACATCTCTATGCTATGATGATCGGTTGTATACATTGTACTTTGTGTTTGCTCTGTTTCTGATGCGAGTGTTGGCCATAGGTTACCCTTGCCTTGCCATTTGTGTTGGGCCTTTCGACTACCTCTGAGCATAGTGGGTTGGTCTCTCTAGAGTCCACATGGTAGGGAGGTGTTGCCACCACCATTGAGGACCGGCATACAGGTTATTGGTGCAGCAGATGGAGACATTCTCTCTCTTGTTCTTATTTTATCAGTTGATGTATCTTATTCATGGCTATGTCATTGTACTCATGTATATTCATTTATGTATATTATACTCCCTTGAGGGAGATGATGTAATCACATTATTTAATGTAAAGAAATGTGATGTTTTATATTTGTCTTACGAGTTCCAGTGTTGGTATTAGACTCCCTCGTACAATGATGACTATTATGGATTTTCTTTCCATAATTTTCTTGTAAAAAATCAGATCTTTAGCTATGTATTTCCTTCTTATCTCAATTTGCACAAGTTCTGGAGCATTGATGCTTTTTGTTGTTGTCTTGTGTGTTGCAACACAAGTTTCAGAGCATCAATGCTCTCTATTGTTGTCTTGTGTGTTGCAACACAAGATTCAAAGAATCATTGCTCTCTATTACTATCTTGTGTGTTGCAGCACAAGTTTCAGAGCATCAATGCTTTTTGTTGATGTCTTGTGTGTTGCATCACAAGTTTCGGAGCAACAGGTTCTAGAGCAGTAAGTTTCAGAGTATCAAGTTCACGAGAAATGAGTTCCAGAGTAGTAAGTTTTAGTGCAAATTTTTGGAGCTACCTTGTTTGCTCCCTTTCAGATTTTCTCTGGAGGGTTGATTAGTCCTCTCCTTTGGGATGTACTTTTGGTTATATTTGGCCATGTTTTTTGTTGTTTTATCAAATTGGTAATTGCTTTGTGTATGTTATTCCTCTTGATTTAAAGAAAATAAATTATCTTGTACTATTTTGGCTCTTAACCTTCAGTTTCACATAACGGGATGTTACATTTGGTATCAGAGCCCATGTTCATAGATTGGGAGCTCTGGCATACTTGAGCCTTCTATGTTATGTTGTATTTGGCGTGTGTGGCGTGAGCTTGCTATATTGTTTTTCATAGTCTTGGTGATTAGTTTTCATGCCTTAGTATGGTGTATAGATCGTCCTTGTTTCCTTTAGGATTCCCCTAGGGGTAGAGTTAGAGGTAGAGCCCATGTTCTAGCACTGAGATCTCTATTTATGGTTTTTACCTGCTTGGTGTGTTGTGTGTGGTGGATAGCAACACGTGTTGTTGTTTTCTTCCCCTTACATGTTCTATTGAGGAATGCTTTGGTGACGGCTAGTGAGACCCTCGAGCCTACCAAGAAGTGTACTTTGATTGGTCTCATTCTTTATGTGTGGCTCTTTCATTGTGTAAGGGTTTATGACCCTTGAGTGGTTCTTGAGTGTGGTTGTAGTGTGCTTGATGTGTGTGTTCCAAGTGCTTGTTGTGGTGAGATATTTATAGGACCTCTCGCCTTGAGTGCCTTAGTATGGAATTTTAGAGGGTTGAGTTGCCCAACCCTGGTTTGTGTTGTGGAGGAATGATGTGTCGTAGGACTTACCTTACCCTACGTGATTGACATAGTTCCCTTGGTTGAGAGTCTTCTGAGGTTGAGATTGATTACTTCCCTATATCTTGTGTTGCAGGTGGGTATGTTGGACCTTAGTATGTTGGTGGGTTGCAAGTGACATGTGTTTCCTAAAATTACCCTTGTTTGGTTTCTTAGTTCTTTTTGTTGGAAGGTCGGTTTGACCTTGGGGGTGCCAAGAGGTTCTATTTGTGTGTATTCACTTCTTGAGTTTTTCTATTTCTTTTCATTACCATCCTAAATATTCGGCGCATGTCTTCTTGTGCTTTACCTCCTTGTGCTAGTGTTTTCTAGATTGACCTTGTGGTTGGGAGTTGCTTTTGCATGATATATTGCAAACTGAGATTATAAAATATGGTAATGTAAAATGAATGATCATGTTGTTAGTTCATAGATATTATTGCATGCTTTCATATGATTGATACATTTGTGTGAAAGTTGTTATGTGATGATGAAACCATGTTTGCATTTGTGCCTATGTTAGAAATGTAAATCTCTCTCTCCTTCTCTCTCTTCTCATTGGATTAACAAATGTTCCTATCTTTGAGTGTGTGGTGTATTCAAATCCATTGTATGCTTGTCTTTTATGAGAAAATGTTTATGAACTCATGATGGTTTGTTTTATTAGATCAAACCATGGGTAAAGGACCCGAGCCCCCAAGTTGCATTCATAATCATGAATCATGTATGAATTTGAATAGAAAATCATTCTACATTAAGTAAAAGATTAGAGGAAAGGGAATAGTGAAACAATTTGCATGTTAATGATAATTGCATAATAGGTGCATCTTGTTGGTGAGACCTATAGTCCCCAATTGCATTTTTGAGTCTTACGAAATCATGTAGATGTTAAACTATTGTATCTTGATTCAAAATGAAAAATGATTAATGTATGTTGAAGTGATAATGTTGCATACCTTGTCTTGAGTAAACATTGCAATGATATTGTACTGTGTATAGGAAATAAATGTGGCTAACACGTGTGTAATAAGGTGATTTACCACTGAATAATAGTGAATGTGAATGTGAGAATTATTATGGCATTATTGATTTACTCCATGTAGCACTTTGATATATTGTATGTGATAAAGGTTGTAATTATAAAATTATGTTTAATGACATTATCATTTGAAAAGAGAAGATTGTATGGATATTGGGAGTACACGGTCTTGTAAAGTTTGTATTGTTCTTGCATAATTAGAGGTAGATAATGGTTTTATTTTGGTAAGAGAAAATTGGAAAAATACACTCCCTGTTATGCGAACATCCTGTATTAGTGCTCATGTTGAGTGTTGTGAATATCTTGTGCTTGAGTTGTGTTCCTGTGGGATTGTGGTACAGGGTACCCATCCATTGATGATATGATTTTGGAAAGGGAATCACATTGGTTATGGAAATATATGTATTTATGGTATGTGATCTTTTGAAAAGTATTGGAATTGATTATGTAAATGTAACACCCCTGTAAATGTGAGAAATAGTAACTGTGCATTGGTTGAGTGTTCTGAATACCTCATACTTGCTTTGTGTACCCATGGGATGGTGATACTATGTACCCATTCATGAGGATATGTTGTATCATAGGTATGGGATTAACCATGTACCATTATGTGTGGTTGTATGTTTGTTACCTGATTGAGGGCCAACCCATGTGTGGTTGAGATTTATATATACATGAGTAGCCAAAAGTTAGTTTCGTAGATTCTCTTCTTTTGGTTCTCTAGTTTCTCAATCCGTGAAGGGGTAGTAGCAACGACAAAGTTCCTTGGGCGGGGTGTGCAGCATACGCATATTGCGGCATAGATCGATCTTAGCTTCACTAAGTTGGCATTGCCTGGCCGCCTGCAGGGGCATTGGGTTGGCATTAGTGAGTCAGCCTCGTCCATATGAGAGGTGAGGCTTGAGTAGCCCCATATTGATATAATCATATATGCATTATATATTTATTTACCATGTTGCTAATAGGAGTGAGTTGGACTCAAGAACATGATGCCACATGCATAGACACATGAAGGTGCACTATGAGATTGTGCTCTGATAGCCTACTTGTGTGATGAGCATAATGGAGCCTTGTACACTTGTAGAGGGACACTCATATTTTCTCTCGAAAGTGTTTGGGTCGGTTGTAATATGGGTATGTCCTATCCATGTATACCTTTGGCTATGATGAGTACCTATGTGTGCCTTCTCTATGAGGTATCGCAATGTGGGGTGTGTTTTGTGCATGCCTACTTCTGTGGAGCCACAAACACACTACCATGTGGTATACAACTAGTACGTATCTTCTTCGGTAGGTGCATGACCATGCCACATTGAGATGTGATGCGAGATGGAGGCCGAGGTGTACATCCCATGCAGGAAGCCAAGGAGTGTTTGGGCCACTTGGTGATTCCATGCCGCATGACGACACAATGTAGGGTGTAGCTAAGGATTACACCCCATGCCATGTGGTTGGTGTGCTCACTCTGCACCACATGAGGGGCTATTGTGATAGTCAAGCGTTATTTCCTCCTTCCTCGTTTGGTGGCTAGTATCTAGTCACGTAGTGTTGTACAATATAATTTCAAAGATTGTGGACTTTCTTTATGGATATTGATGATATTCTATAGATTGTAAAGGCTAACACTGTGTTTATATTTGATTGTGATGGTTTAGCTACACCTTGTGATCTTTATTTTCATGTAACTCTCATTGTTACATTTGATTTAGTGTTGAAATTGTGCGCATTTCTTGCTTTATTGCTGAAATCAAATCTTTATTTGATATTTATTTATGATATTTGGTGGCTAAACTAGTTTTCTACTTGTTGTTTTCAAATGTCGGTCTTGTGTTGTAATATGATTCATCATCGAGAATGGGAGAGCCGAACTTGGTTGAGTGTATATGAGGAAGTAGACGTAGGTAACTTTGAGGATGGGGGTATGTGAGGCCGGTTTATAGCTACGACCCACTACCCACCTATGTGTGATGATTACCTCTTGGAGGATAACCACCTTGTACAACAAGAGATATGTCGTTGTGGTCTTGTTTGGATGGTATCCCCATGTGTGTGTGGCCTAACACCATCAAGCCATTGAGTGTGAGGTATGGATTATGTGAGATAGATATTGGATCTTGGCTCATGGATTATGTATCATGGATTAGTATGTTGCTTCCCAGTGTCCAGATGGACCCTTGTGTAGCCATGTGATGTGATTCCAAATGATGTAAGTATGTATGTATGTGTAAATGAATGTTTTATCTTGGATATAGTTACATATGAAAAGTTCAAAAGTTGGATTATTATGCTTTAGAAAGTGTAAATTGTTATATAAATTGTTAAAAATGATGCCAAATATGTTCTAATGTGTGAGATTGGAAGTGCATGGAAAAGAAATATTGTTGCAAACAATGATTTTTTTGAGAAGAATTGAGTGCTTATGTATCTTCTTTACCCTATTCTTAGTGGAAATCAATGTGCATCTTAACCTATCCTTGAATAATGAGGATTTTAAAATAAATGCTTATTTTGAGAATTGTGACACATGCGATGTTACCAAGATTAACTATGTTATTTTGTTTCATGTTGAGACCTTATGAGTAAGGCATATGCCAATATATTGATAATGATTCTTAAAAAGGTGAATATTAAAAAAATGTCCTTTCTACTTCTTTCAGTGATGAATGATGTATATTATATTTCTCATCTTTGGGATGAAGTACAATCTTTTAATGTTGATTATTAGATTTTGAGTACTAATGTGTGACATGGCTGCATATTGAGTTTACATGAATTCGAGGAGTAAGTCAAATCTTAGGGAGGGAGGATGTAACACCTCTCTAACCCTGGCCTGGGTGAGATAGCATTTTGATTTTGATTTGGTATTCTAAATGAAATTTTATCATATTAAGATTAGACATTGTTAATTAAGTGAAAGGTTATCATGATTAGTTAGTATGCTGGATTACATGCTTATATACAGTTATCATTGATTTTGTATGATTATGGATAGGAAAGGGATGGTTTTGTAACACTCATATTCGAGAGGCTTATGATATCCTGACCCTCTTCCTGTTGATTGATGTTGTTTCAATTACATGATATATGTTATATGCACATGTAATTTGATATGCGATTGGAGTGTTGCAGGTAATGAGTATCGATTCCACTTGGATTCACAGGCCTGAGCATACTCTTATTCCCCGATGGTGGTAACTGGAGGTAGTCACAGGCCAAATGTCTCATACACTAGCCTTTGTACCTTGTTAGTGTGGTTCTCCTGTATTGTTGTCTTATCGTCCGGTTACTTAGTAGTAACATTCGGAGCACCTTTCAGTCATAAGTGGTTTCCCAGTATGTCTTGTTGAGGTATTTTGTCATTGTTTCCATTAATATTTTATGTGGCTATATATTTTGGTTGTCGGTGTATGATGTGGTTTCATGGCATCTTGACGTGGTTTCATTTATGGTATTTATAGCGTTTATTGATGAGAGATTTGGAGTGTTATATCCTTAAAGTTTTAAATATGTTATTTTAAGTGATTTTATTGATCATTCAAGAGAATTTTTTTTTTTTTTTTAGTAAATTCAAATGATTTTACTAATCCCTTTTATGAGCTCTTATAGTCTGATTTAAATCCTATTTGGGGGCTTATGTATTTTAATGATTGGATTTAAATTATTATTTTATGTGTTATTGTGAATGGTGGATATTTAGTGATTTAGTTAATTAATTTGGAGAGCTTTAAGAGTTTATTTAATCAAATGTTTTATTTCATTTTATTTTTTTGAGAGTTTTTAAAATAGAAATAAGTTTTGATATTGTATGGGCTTAAAGAGTGTTATTTTAAAATGTGATTTATTTTGGGAGGAGTTTAGTTAAAAAGAAAAGGGAAATGGACAACTTTGTGATTCATATATATATACTTTGTTTTGAATCTTTTTAGGAGGATTATTTTTGGAGAAGAAAAATAAATTTGTTGTTTGGTTGGAGGAAAAAGCCCACAATTTGAGCAGTAGAGTTGGGGAGATTTGGAGAAGTTTTTTTGAGAAGAAATTTGTGGGTATTGGTTTGTTGAATTTGGTGTGCCATTTCTTCCCTATTGTCTTGTTTTGGAATCTGGACGTGTCTTCCACACTGAGCATTCTTCCGTTTCTTTTTGGGTAAAAATTGAGGTACTCTCCTTTTTTGTTCTTGAATCTTTGTATGATTGGTGATTTGTGCATTCTCTTATGCTAGATTTATGCTTTGAATTTCATTTTCAGTTCTAGGTATTTATATTTTGTGAATATTTGGAGGAACTCCTCTATTCTATTTTGTGAATACTTGGGGTTAGATAATGGTTGTTGTGGATTTTTTTTTCTGCTGTGTAGTTTTCTTGTATGGTAGATTTTTTTGCATTCCAACAAATCTAAAATGGGTTGAAGGAAAAATCCGATTTCTAGGCTTATTCTTTTTTCTTCTATTTTTGCCCAATTTGTTGAGTAACATTTTTCTTTGCTTCTCTTAAAATACTTATAAAAATGAAAAATAAAGGTGGATTTCATCTAAAATTACCCATATCTCAATTGGGTCTTCGTCAGATTTAAATTCTGGGCACTTTCAATTTTCATGCATTTTCTTGCCCAATTTGACAAAAATGACATTTTTCTGAACACCTCATTTTCGGTGCAAAACTCAAAATTCAAAGGTGGATTCCAACTAGAAATGTTGAAATATGAACTATGTCAAACTTAGAATTTTAATCAGGGCACTTTGAATTTTTATGAAATTTCTATGCCCTTTCTCTTTCTTTTGAAAAACAACTGGAACCATGTTTTGTGCCACCGTCACTAAGTGGTTTTAACTATTTTAAAAGTCATTTTTTAGATGATTTAATGAGGTTAATACTGATTTAATGATTGGTTTCATTTTATGAACTGATGGTGAATTCTTGAATGGTATTTGATCTACTTGTTAGCATATGTGATCAGCTGTTTAAATGATTTTAGCAACAATGTTGCTTGGCTGTTTTAAAAGATTTTAATGATGGTTTTTAGTGGATTTTCACTATTTCATGTTTGTTATGGATTCCTCATTTGGATAAATGAGATGGGCTTAATTCAAGGTCATTATATTATCCTTATAGAGTAAACACTAATAAGATAATGAGTCCTCGTGCATGGCCTTGAGCGCTTGAAAAGCCTAAGGATGCACTCCAGAAGGCCTATCTATCTGTGAGGCATTGAGTTATCCATCTATGAGACTTTGATTTAGGCATGGTTGAGCCCCCTCATCCATATGAGAGGTGTACTTCTTTCCATGTGGTGCCATCCCTTCGAGCATGCATGATGACCATACATCTAATTTGCACTCTAGTACCTAGCACCTTAGTAGTCATGAGTAGTAACCAACACATTATTGGATGAACATCTCTATGATGTGATGATCGGCTATATGCATTGTACTTTGTGTTTGATCTATGTCTGATGCAAGTTTTGGCCATAGGTTACTCTTTCCTTTCCATTTTTTTTGGGCCTTGTGACTACCTCTAAGGTGTTAGAAATCTTGAATAAGATTAAAAACCAGAATCTAAAAGAGAGATCTAAGCTACATAAACTGAAATGCAAATGAAAGAAAACCAGCGATTCCGAGAGACATGCAAAAGTCGAAGAGACAAAATTGCATTAAGAGCTCAAAGCAATAGAATGGTAGAGTAACAACATAATGCATTCGATATTGATGAAAATACAAGCTAGGTAGCGTGTTTATATAGGCACAAGAGAGGGGTGTAGGTGGCAACACTGACCAATGAGGAGCAACCATCTATCGGACTAAAGATAGCAAGGTATCTTCCCAAGATAGATAATGGATGCTCACATGTAGGAAGGTGACACCTCATAATCCTCTCACCTAATTAAACATGCTTTATTAACCTAAGCAAGATTAATAAAAGGTGTAGGAAAAACCTAGTAATAAAGGGAAAATAAATATCCCAACTAGGAAATAAAAACCTGAACTAACACCCCCCTTTAAGCGTTGCTTAGGTGGGTATAAAGATGGGTCCCAGCAGATGAATCCTGACGAGGTACCGATGTACAATGATTTCCCTCCAAAAAGAGAAGAAGCCCCCTCCCCCAACTACATAGAGAGTACACCCCCCCCAGAATAGAGACAGAAAGAAAGAGGGAACTAAGAAGCCCCCCAGAAGAGGATACTTGCCGCACCCCAAGCAAAGCTCGCAAATGAATGAACTTGCACTCAGTGAAGGGTTTGGTGAAGATGTCTACTGTCTAATCTAATGTCAGACAATACTGAAGATGTAGAACCTGCTCATGTATCAGCTCTTGAATGTAGTGCATGTGAATCTCAATGTGCTTGGTCCATTGATGGTGGACCAGATTGTGAGAGATCTGAATGGCACTTTGGTTGTCACAAAAGATGACTGTAGGCTTCCGAAAAGAAATGCTAAACTTAGTGAGAATGTTTTGAAGCCAAAGGGCCTCGATAGCAGCATTAATTGCTCCTCGATACTCAGCCTCTATAGATGAAAGACCAATAGCAAACTGCTTCTTGCTCGACCATGAAATCGGACCAGAACCAAGAGAGATGCAATACCCTAAAGTAGACTTGCGATCCTGAGAATCACCTACCCAATCTGAATCAATATATCCCACTAAGTCAATGTCCACACCTACTACATAATGAATCCCATAACTGTGAGTACTCTAGACATAGTGAAGAATCTTCTTAGCTACTTTCCAGTGCAACTCATGTGGCTCCTGCATGAACCTGGAGACCAGGCCCACAGCATATGAAAGATCAGGCCTCATGTGAGTCAAGTATATGAGACTCCCAAAAAATTGGTGATACAAAGTAGCATCCACCAAAGGTGAAGAACAAGAAGCCTCAAGTTTGACCCTGGACAAAAATGTTGTTGGCATAGGCTTACAATCAGCCATGCGAAATCTAGAGAGAATATCAAGAGCATACTTAGGTTGTGCAATGAAGATACCAAAAGGTGACTAAGTGATCTCAATCCCTAAGAAGTAGTGTAGTAAACCTAAGTCTGACATTAGAAAACGGTCATGAAGGGTAGTTTTCACTGCCTATATGTGAGATGAGTGACTCCCCATGATCAAAAATTCATCAACGTAGAGAACAAGGAAAGTGAGAGTATCATCCTGCTACAAAATGTAGATGTTCACATTAGAATGGCATTGAGTGAACCCAACTAATAGAAGGAAGGAGTCCATCTTGGCATACCAATCCCGAGGGGCCCGTTTGAGGCCATAGAGAGACTTTCGTAGGTGGAAAACAAGTGAGGGATCCTAGATGAACCCCTGAGGCTACTTCATGCATATCTCCTCTTGAAGGTCACCGTGAAGAAATGCACTCTTCACATCCATCTAATGAACTTCCCAACGATGAGCTGCAACAATGGCTAGGACAAGTCAGATAGAGGTCATGCGGGCAACTGGTGCAAAAGTCTTAGTGTAGTCAATACCGGGAACCTAGGAGAATCCTTTTGCGACCAAGCGAGCCTTATGTTTATCAACCGACCCATCTGTAGAAAATTTTGTTCGATAGATCCACTTGCATCAAACAAGTTTTCTTCCCTTAGGAAGAGGGACTAAATCCCAAGTGTGGTTCCTCTCCAAGGAACTGAACTCTTCCTGCATAGCAGTATCTCACTCAGGAACACCAAAAGCTTCCCTGAAGGACTATGGATCAGAAGTTGAATCAAGGAAGAGATGTGGACCATGCTCGAACTGTGACCTTGTTCTTCTCGCGTCTGAAGGATCACCAACCCAATCACCTGGTGACTCCAAAGTCTGACGAGCCCGAAGAGGCCCAATAGTAGGAGAACTAGGAGAATCTGGAGGAGAATCAACACCCTTTGAATGATGATTTGAAGAGGAGGAAGAAATGCACTCAACATCATCTTCGCCATCCGAAGTAGAGGAAGAAGACTCCTCATGTGGATCAAGAGAATTAAGATCCTGGGAAGAACTATCATCATGCAGTCACAATGCATCCAAAGTGATGGTCGATGGAGAAGTGTTGGAAGGTGTAGAAACATCCTCCTCAAATCGAACACTCCTCTCAATGAACAACTCATGTGTGGTAGGGTGGAGAAGCTTGTAGCCCTTGACACCATCGGGGTACCCAACAAATATGCAAGGCTTGCTTTGCGGATCCAAAGCCTTGCGTTTCTCTGCTAGAATGTGGGCCCATGCAGGCGATCCAAACACTCAAAAAGTGCTTCACTATGGGCTTCCGACCGGTCCAAGCTTGGAAAGGAGTGACCCCCTTTATAGCTCAGTGAGGAACCCGATTCTGGATATAGCATGCATAGTTTATGGCCTCCGCCCAATATTGAGGTGCCATCGATCTGGAATGAATCATACATGTAGCCATCTCTTTCAAGGACTAATTCTTTCGCTTTGTGACACCATTCTGCTATGGACTGTAGGGAACTGTGTGCTGAAGATCAATGCCCTTTGAGGCACAAAACCACTCAAACCTCTGATTGACATACTCCCCCCCATTGTTTGTACACAGAATCTTGATGGCCCTCCCAGACTGCTTCTCTGCAAAATCTTTGAAGTCTTGAAAAGAATCAAAGACCTCAGACTTGTGTTTGAGAAAGTAGACCCATGTATATCTGGAAAGATCATCAATGAATGTCAAGACATATCTGGCCTTGCTGAAAGAAGGATGCGGCAATGGACCCATAAGGTCACTATGTACTAACTCCAAGAGTTGTGTGGCCCTCCATGCTTTGCCTTTATCAAATTTTTCTTCAGGATGCTTACCAAGAATGCAACCCTGGCAAACTCCATCAGAAAATTGAATAGAAGGTAACCCTAGCAAACTCCATCAGAAAATTGAATAGAAGGCAACCCTGAAACCATGTCCTATTGACTGAGTTGTTGCAAGTAGCGATCGTTCAAGTGGCCAAACCATTAATGCCACAAACTACTCACCTCATTTGAGTGAGTAAGCAAAGCAAGTGAAGGAGAATCAGGAACAAAGTGAGAAAAGTGATATAGTTGAGACTGATGATCAACCTTCCCCACAACAACTATAGACCCATTGTGCATCTCACTAATAACCACTGTGTCTAGAGTGAACTCAACCCGCTCTCTAGAGCTAGTGTGAGTGATCTGATAGTTAGATAGGAGATTAGTTGACAATGAGGGCACACATAGAACATCATGAAATGTGCCATCCCCCACATCAACAGACCCTCTCCCTTTCACCTCTACAGAAGTAAAATCACCCAATAGAATAGATGGCAAAGAACATGACTCCAAGGAGGAAAAAATCTCTTGTGATGAAGCCATGTGGTGTGAAGTACCCAAGTCAATGATCCAGGAATTTGGTTGAGAAGCAACAACAACTAGGGCCTTTCCCTTTCCTTTCCCCTTACTCTTTTTTGTGTTCTTTGAAGACCCTTCTGATGAAACTTATTTGACAGAATCAGGTACCTTAATATTGTTCTTCTCAAGAAGATGTGAAAGGTGATCAATCTCTTTCTTGAAACACTTGTGTTCATCATGACCAAGTTTCTTACAATAAGAACACTGAATTTTCTCCTTCTTAGGCTTGTCACCTTGTGAAGAAGAGGAATTATTAGTTTCTTTTGAAGCAACTAATATTTGTTCTTGCTTCTTTTCTCCTTGGTTCTTTTATTTCTTATCTTTCTTACCATGCCCTTTCTGATCATTAGTTCCCTGATTTGTAGCTAAGGCATGAGATTTAGATGGCTTGATTGTGCCCATTTGAACCAATTTATATTGCTCTTTAGTGAGTTCATTAACAAATTCATCTAAAGAAGGCATTTTATATGTGGTTCCCAAGGCACTTTTTGTGGCATAGAATGTAGGAACAAACACAGAGTAGTTAGGACCAATTTTGGAAAGAATGCTAAGAATCAACTGCCTATATTTCTTCTCTATCCCACATTGTTTCAACTTCAATCTTAAAGCCTTTAGTTTTGTGAAGAAATCCTGAATTGTATCAAAATTACATGGATTTAACCCTATCAACTCACTCTCCAATATAAGTCCTCTAAGTTCATCTTGTACACCAAAGAGGTTTTCCAAAGTAGTCCATACATCATTAGGTGTTGTAACAGACTCAATATGGAAAAGTAAATCCGGAGATACAGACATACATAGAGTTCCAAAAGCTTCATCAAGTTTGTTAAACCATTTATGCTTTTCTGCAATTAAAGATGGTTCAGTTTCAAGACCCATAGTTACTCTAAACAACCCTAACTTCTTAAGTTGTATAGTCATCTTGGACTTCCACTCATAGTAGTTGTAAGGTGTGAGCACAGGTACTATTAATTGATCCATTTTAATGTAGAAAGAAAGATTGATGTTGTGCAGGAAAGAAGGCTAAAAAAATATGAAGAAAGAACATGCACGAGACACCCCCCCTTTTTCACTGAATCAAAAAAGACCCCCCTAGAAAAATTTGTTTGGCACTTCATAGATCAGTGCGTTTACAATGCTAGAGTTATTTTCTAGAGTTATACAAATGTCCCAAAATGAACCCAAATACTAAAGTAAAAAAAATCTATGTATGGAAAATTCAAACCTACACAAATGTGTAGTACTTGGAAAAATATCCACTTTCAAAAAAATAATGACCCAAATTCGAGATCATATGAGAAAGTTATAGCAGTTTGAAGTTTAAAAAATGAGAACTGTCCTTCAAATATGATGAGAGAACTTAAATTCTAGAAACACAGGCACATTTGAAGAAAAACTGATTTTACCACTGCAAGGAGCATGAAATTCTGATCATTTCCAAAAAAAAATTCACTGAGAAATACCTCCGTATGGCTGAGAACGAGCCGTTTGAAAATTAGTGGTAAAACTAAAAACTGCAATGGTGAGGGGTCCAGCTGAAGCTTTCTAATGCAATTTCCACATGATTTATTGACTGCATGAAAAACCTAACTGATACCCAAAGAGTTTTTCGATGTGACGAACAAAACCCAGAAGGCGTTTTTATTTATCACTTGCGCAGAATGTAGCCACAGTGTAAAAAAAATGTCTTCAAGAAGGGAAAAATGACATGTAGAGCTTCTGATGTCCGATATGCACGAACCTTATACTAAAAATAGGGGTTTTTGGGCCTTCCAGAAATAATGAAAATATTCTTTTGGCCTGAAAATACCCTGTTTGAAAGATGCTTCATAAAATATGAGCTTCAAACCGCATTTGCAACTTTGTCACACAATCTCCAAATCAAATGAAATGAAAGAAATTTCTTAATTTCTTGAGCCTCCTAGACACATTGGAACAACCCAAAATTCTGCAATCACCCAGATCTCACAAAAAATTGCATGCAAAAGAAAGGGGTTAATGGGTCTTGTTATATCCTTTCTGATTCTCTAGATCGTTATAAAACACAAGAGAAGAGCATACGGGATTGACAAGATCTTATAGAACTCAATCTCTCAATCAAGAATCAAATGAACCTAAAACTCTCAAACTATAGCTTTGATACCATGTTAGAAATCTTGAATAAGGTTAAAAACCAGAATCTGAAAGAGAGATCTAAGCTACATAAACTGAAATGCAAATGAAAGCAAACCGGTGATTCCAAGAGGCATGCAAAATTTGAAGAGACAAAATTGCATTAAGAGCTCAAAGCAAGAGAATGGCAGAGTAACAACACAATGCATTCGATATTGATGGAAATACAAGCTAGGTAGCATGTTTATATAGGCAAGAGAGAGGGGTGTAGGTGGCAACACCGACCAATGAGGAGCAACCATCTATCAGACTAAAGATAACAAGGTATCTTCCCAAGATAGATAATGGATGCTCACATGTAGGAAGGTGACACCTCATAATCCTCCCACCTAATTAAACATGCTTTATTAACCTAAGCAAGATTAATAAAAGGTGTAGGAAAAACCTAGTAATAAAGGGAAAATAAATATCCTAACTAGGAAATAAAAACCTACACTAACACGAGGATGGTGGGGTGGTCTCTCTAGATTCCACATGGTAGGGAGGCGTTGCCACCACCATTGGGGCTCGACGTACAGGTTATTGGTGCACCAAATGGAGACATTATCTCTCTTGTGCTTATTTTATCAGTTGATGTATCTTATTCATAGCTATGCCATTATACACATGTATATTCATTTATGTATATTGTACTCCCTTAAGAGAGATGATGTAATCACATTATTTAATGTAAATAAATGTGATGTTTTATATTTGTCTTATGAGTTCCGGTTTTGGTTTTAGAATCGGTCATACGATGATGACTATTATGGCTTTTATTTCCATTTTTTTTTTTACAAAAATTAGAGCTTTAGCTATGTATTTCCTTCTTATGTCAATCTGCACAAGTTCCAGAGCATCGATGATTTATGTTTCTATCTTGTGTGTTGCAACACAAGTTCTAGAGCATCATTGCTCTCTGTTGCTATCTTGTGTGTTGCAACACAAGTTCCGAAGCATCAATGCTCTCTATTACTGTCTTGTGTGTTGCAACACAAGTTCTAGAGCATAAATTATTTTTGTTGTTTTCTTGTGTGTTGCATCACAAGTTCCGAACCAACATGTTTTGGAGCAGCAATTTCTGAAGCAGCAGGTTCTAGAGCAACAAGTTCTGGAGCAGAAAGTTATGGTGTAAATTTTTGGAGCTACCCTATTTGCTCTTGTTCATATTTTCTCTGGAGGGTTGATTAGTCCTCTCTTTTGGGATGTAATTTAGGTCATATTTGGCCATGTTTGTTGTCATTTTATTGAATTGGTAATTACTATATGTGTATGTTATTCCTCTTGATTTAAAAAAAAAAAAAAAAAACTTGTCCTCTTTTGGCTCTTAACCTTCGAGGTCGTGTAGCGGTATGTTACATCATTACTTGTCATTTTGACTCTGGCAATGAGCTAGTTACTTGGAAATGTATCCAACATAATGCATTCTCTATTTTTCAAGAAGACTTTATACCCATTTTGAACAAGTTATCTACTACTCATTAGTTTATGTTTTAGACTAGGAAAAAATACACATTTAAAATATACTTCTTATCCCTCTGTTTAGTTAGAATATTAATCTTTCCTTTACCCATAACCAACACTTTGTTGTCATTACCCAATGTGACATCAAATTTTACATTTTCATCTAAACTTGAAAATATTTCTAGGTTCTCGGTCATGTGATTTCTGCAACCAAAGTCTAAGAACCATACATCCTTTTGATTTTCTTGTGCTACATTACATTTTATGAACATATTTCCTTGATTTTGATTTTCTTTTGTGATATTTGCACTTGGATTACTAAAATCATATTGTTTCTTCCTACACTTATTTGAATAATGCCCATACTTTCTACAATAATGACATTGAATTAGAGATTTGTCATACCTTTGACCTTGTGATTAATTTTGAGATGGGTTTTGGCTTGATTTTTGGTTGCTACCTCTTTCACTTGAACTTTATGGGTTGATTCTTCCACCTCTATAAGAATTTATTCCTCTACCTCTACCTCTACCTCTACCATGGTTGATTGAAACTTGTGACATGAATGCATGCTCCAATGATGTGTTTGTTGACTTGCTTAGACTATGTTCATGTGAAATTTGTGATGCACAGAGATTAACAATTGAAAATTGTGAGATTTTTTGTTTCTTCTATTGCTACAACAATTGTTTCAATTTTTATGAGAAAAATTGTAATTTTTTCATCCATTCTCCTATCTTCAACTATCTTATCATGTGATATAATTTGATTTACCAATCCAATAATTTGTGTGAAGAATGAATCTATTAATTTATTTTCCTTCATGTATATTATTTCAAAATCCCTTCTCAACATTTGTAATTTAGTTGTTTTACCTTTTTTCATGCCTTGATAGGTTGTTTGAAGAATATCCCATTCTTTTTTGGACTTTTTTGCTACTACGATCCTTGGGAAAATACTATCATGCACTGCTTGAAATGTATATAAGAGAGATTTTGAATCCTTATTTTTATTATCTCTTAACAAAAAAATTTCTACTTGAGTCAATGCATTGTATGTTGCTACATCAACTGGCTCTGAAAATCCATTCTCAATAAGACCCCAAATATCTTGAGAGAAAAATAAAGCTTTCATGGTGATTTCCCAATAATCATAGTTCCCATTAAACTATGGAATTTGTGGGTTTGTAAAGCATGTGCTTGCTTCCCTTGTTGACTATGATAACTTTATGTTGGATACTCATTTAGCTTTGATAACTTTTAGCTCTTAGAACCTCTGATAATGACTTGTAATGATAGCCCTACTCTGATACTAGGTAAAGTGGAAAATTAGAAGATAAAATAAACCCAAACCAAAGTGCAAAATAAATTAAAAAAAAAGAAGAGGATGAACAAAATATTATATGTATTTGCATATATTTCAAAAACACAAAAAATATGATAACATAAGAATAGTTGATGCTCTTTGTTCACCCTTATAAATTAACCTATCATAGTCCCTTGTTCTTTACTACTAAAAAAAAGATGCTACTTCAAGATTTTGCTATAGTAGAGCATATGTCTATTTCATTCACAAACATTACATTCATAAATGGTTGTTACAACAACAATACTAGTTTCCCTCTATTTTTTAAAACATAAACATCACACCCTTTTGTTTTCTTTTTCATACAAGAAAATATATGAGCCTACATATATTCCCAACTAAGAGGGAAAACCAAAAGAATTAATAAGAATTTAATTTTGATGCATAAGAAATCAAGGAAGGGAGATTTTCATTTAAAAAATATAAAAAAACCTGATTTGATGTATTGGACAGTGGCAAGTAGAAGAACTAAAAATACTTTTTGTCACTACAAAGAGCAAGGAGTATGGTGAGTATTTGGGATTAATTATAACACACCCTTTGGAAATTGTTAGCAGAGTCAAGCGGGAGCATGATACAGGAGCCAAACAAATGGCAGCTTTGGGAACCATCATCGAGCATGTGGGGAAATTTTCTGAGAACCTTTCTTTTGTTGTAATCAAGGAGGATTTGTTGGCAAAGATGAAGAGATTTCCATTGACAATAGATGTGTGAATGGGTACAATTTCTCCTCATCCATGATATTGGTCTTTATCAAAAATGGGATCTCACAGCCTACTGATCGAGTTGATTCAAGATGACTTCACAATTAAATTATCTATGCCCTATCATGATGATGATTTATTCATCGTGCACTATCCGATTGGATATATACCATATTCTAAAGGACATCAATATGGGAGATTTGATCTAGTTATAGGATAGGTCTAAAAATGCATGAGAGAATAGGTAACCTGTCATCATTGCTCCATGTGTAAGTCTGCACCAACGTTCCATTATTGGAAAAGGAGCTAAAAGAATAAAATATGACCCTCATGATGTATAGAGGCCTCACCTTGTTGCTATAAATACCATATTCAATCAATTTCTCCCAATAATTATCCTCTACATCTAGTGTTTTGTTACTGTAATATGGGTCGATTCTGATGATCTACATCAGATCAAAGATGAACACTTTATTGGTACATGAAAGTTGTTGGGGAAACATAAATGTAAAACCCACAAACTTAAATAATTGTAGCAAAAGTTAGATACAAAGAAACAACAAATATAATAAAATGAAATTACATAATAATAGACAAGACATAGATTTACATGGTAAAATCTTGACAATACCCTAAGGAAACATCCACAGGGAAAATCACCTATATTCTTATTGCTTAGATAAATTGATTACAACTTTCACATAGCTACTACTCTTCAATTACAATTCATTACAGTATTCATTTTTCCTTCAAGGAAGTAAGATATATATAATATCTTCAACTTGTGTTAAACTTAAGAAAAACCAACTTTGTTTTTATTGCTTTGTTTTTATGTTTTAAAATATTTATATATTTTTTTAAATCTTCATCTTTTTTACAAGATTTCAAAGATAAGACTTTTGTTTAATTCTAATTTATTTCCTTTATCTTTTTTTAAATATAAACTTATGCTTTGTTTCTAAATTTGTTGTCATTATCCAACAATCTACACCTTGACAAAAATTTACTTGATACCTGCCCATGCCCATTCATCACATTTTCTACAACTCAAGAGAAGTCAAACTCCACTTCAACTTCTCTAACTCTACTGGTTTTTTAAATATATCTATACACAATTTTCTATTGTATGAACTTTCTTAAGAGCTACTCCACCTCCATCAATAACTTTTCTTACAAAATGGTATTTAATCACAATATTCTTTTTCCTACTATGATAAGCTAGATTTTTAGTTAGACGTGTATCACTTTGACTATCATAAAATATAATCACCCTATCTTGCACTTTTCCAAACTCACCCAAAATACCCTTCAACCAACTTGCCTCTTTCCAAGAATGTGAGACAACCATATAATCTACCTCAATGGTGAATAAAGAATATGTTTCTTGAATCTTTGACATCCAAAAAATAGGCCCTTCTACAAGAGTAAAGACATAACCTGATGTAGATCTCATTTTTTCCAAATCACCTATAAAATCTAAATCAAGATAACCAAAAATTGAACCACTATAACATTTAAAGGTGCACTATAACATTTAAATGTGATACAATAATCACTTGTGGCTCTAAGACACTGAAGCACCCATTTCACTATTGCCCAATGCTCTTTACCTAGATTTTCCATGTATCTATTAACAACACCAACTGCATGTGAAATATTTAGTCTTGTACATACCATCACATACATTAAACTTCCTACTACATTAGTACATGGTATACGAGACATATAATCCTTTTATTCTTTTTTACTAGTACATAAACTTGAAGAAAGCTTAAAATGAGAAGCTAAAGAGATATTTAATGGTTTCACATTCTTCATACCAAATCTTATGAGGATCTTCTCCACATACTTTTGTTGTGATAACCAAAGCTTACCATGTTCCCTATCTCTATGTATTTCCATGCCAATTTTTTTTTTGGTTGCTTCTAGATTCTTCATATCAAAAGTCCTAGCCATCTGAGCCTTTAACCCATTGATCTCAACTACGGTTTTTATTTTTTACAATCATATCATCAATATATAACACCAAGATAATGAATACGTCATTTTTAAAAATTTTAAAGTAAACATAATGGTCATACTCACTTCTTGTAAAATTTTAGCTCACCATGAAAGAATCAAACTTTGTACCATTTCTTGGGAAACTACTTCAGGCCATACGATGAATTTTTTAGTTTGAAAACAAATTTATTGCTGTGATATTGAACAAACCCTTCTAGTTATTGCATATATATCTCCTCATCCAAATCTCCATGTAAAAAAAAATGTTTAACATCTAACTCCTATAGATTTTCAACTTCTATTATGTCCAATTTTATGAGATGAGATGCATCAAATACATCTCTATTGATGATGAATTTATGTGTAGTAGGATCCCATAATTTGTATCCCTTAATTCCATCACCATAACCAATAAAGATATATTTCTTGGATTGGGGTATAATTTAAAATACCCCAAACCACTTGAATGAATATAATTTAGAATACCCTTAGTTGCATGACTCCCTATTTTAAACTTTTGTGTAGACTGCTTCCCATAAACACAATTCTTACAAAAATTCAAATTCAAAGATTTTAAATTTGGAAGTAACTTATGGTTTAATATTACCTTCAACCCTTTCTTGCTCATATGACCCAATCATCGGTGTCATAAAAGAATAAATTCATTTTCTTCCTTTGACACCACTATTGCTTCATCTATTATCATACTCATTTCTAGCTTTTAAAGTTTTCTAATATTTGTAGCCTTCATGACCACCAAAATTACTTTGGACACTTTTATTGATCCACCTTGACTTGTAAATTTATAACCTCTAGAATCTAAAAATCTCAAGGAAATTAAATTATTTTTGAGTTTTGACACGTGTCTTACCTTTGTTAATTTCCTCATAATACCATCAAACATTTTAATCTTAATACTCTCAATCCCAATAGTCTTACAAGAAATATTATTTCCCATAAGAATAACATCACCATCAATAGCCTGGTAAGAAGAAAACCAATTTTTAAGTGGATGCATGTGATTAGAAGCACTAGAAGCTAATAACCATTCCTCATGATACTAGGAGTTACAAATAGATAAAACTTCATCAACCATACCTAAACTTGTCTCAACTGAATTTGCTTCCTTTTTGGATTCATCATTGTCTTCTTTCCTCTCCCAACAATCTTTCTTGAGATGCCCTAATTTATTGTAGTACCAACATTTTCCCTTACCCTTTTTCCCATTTGACTTAGATTTGGATGTACCTCTTGAATCTTCCCCTTTTTTTGTGGATCGACCCCTAACCACCATTGCTTCTAATGTGGAGGTTTCTATATTATATTTCCTCTGCACCCCTTCAAACAAAAGATCTGCCACAACATAATCAAGTTAAAGGGTGTCAATTGTGCTAAAGCTAATAGAAGTGACTAAGTGATTCCAGGATTTAAGCATTGAACACAATAATGTAGCTACCTTATTTTCATCTTCAACTTTTACAACCATACCATCTAATTTTGACATATAAGAGTATTCAAAATATATAAATGATAAAAAATTTAATACCTTCTTTCATTCACAAGCTATACAACTATCTCTTCAAGTAGATATTATTTATCAAGGATTTCTTCATATAAAGACTCTCTATTTTACTCCAAAAGCCTATTGTTGTGTCCCCTCCAACAATATTGAAAAAACATCATCTGCTAAACACAACTTAATTGTGCTAAGAGCTCTTGTATCTAGATCCTCCCAACCTACATCAGTCATGTTTGTAGATTTTTTTCTTTCCAACCAACACTTTGTGCAATCCTTGTTGCACTAACAAATCATGCATCTTGAGCTTCCATAGCTCAAAATTATTCTTCCGATTGAATTTCTCCACCTCGAACCTTGCATTCAAAATATTTTCATTTGATGCTACAAAAAAAATATACCAAATCCTAACATAGATGTTGCAAAATAGTTTCTCTAATACCACTTATTGTGAAAACTGAAACGTAAAACCCACAAAATTAAATAATTGCAGCACAAGTTAAATGTAAAGAGACAATGAAGATAATAAGATGGAATAATAGAATAATAGATAAGACACAAATTTATGTGGTAAAATTTTGACAATATGCCAAGGAAACATCTACGAGACAAAGTATTGGTATTCTTATTGCTAAGAAAAATTGATTGCAACTTTCAAACAGTTGTTGCTCTTCAATTACAATTCATTACAATATACATTTTTCCTTCAAGAAAACAAGATATATATAATATCTTCAACCTATGTTAAACTTAGAAAAACAAGATTTTTTTTATTGCTTTGTTTTTATGTTTTTATATCTTTATTTTTTCCAAAATATTCTGAAGACAACATTTTCCAAAAATAAGACTTTGATTTAATTCTAATTTATTTCCTTTATCTTCTCCAAAGATAAACTTCTACTTTGTTTCTAAATTTGTTGTCATTATCCAACAAAAGTGTCATGTACATTGCATAAACACCCGCATTCTCCAATAGAATGCACCATATTAATTTTGAGTACTTGTATGTGTTTGAATCAAGGGAACACTGAGAGGGGGGGGCATGAATTAGTCTTCAACAAAACATAACTTTATTATTCTGAAACTTAAACCATTCTGACAACACATTAAAAGAAAGATGAAAGAATTCAAAGAAAAAATTCATAAAACCGTAACACAAGGATTTTTGCATGGAAACCCTGTTAGGGAAAAAACCACGATGGAGGTTAATCCACAATTTGAGTTCTCAAATAAATTTTTACAAAAGAGAATGCACTTGCATTTAGGCACACTGCCTAGAGCTCACTACTCAAAAGGGAAGGCTCATTACCTTACAAAATTTTAGATTAAGACCATCTGAAGGATGAACTAAGATAGTAGCATCTATTCATGCCAGGTTACAGTTCCAGTGAAGCTCATAGATTAGATTCTAGATCCTTTTTTTGACTCTGCACTTTGCTCTACTCTGCTTTGCACTTTTCTTCTCTTTGCATCACACATAGAAAAATTCACACCATTACTCTACTAAATTTTGCACCATATTTTCATTTCACACATTCGCTATCTTCTCACTCTATTCCATACATCAAAATGATAAAAATGATCTCATATATATATTCGCTATCAAGGATTCACATGTCGGCTTGATAAAACATTAAGTCATTTACAACTATCAGCCAGATCCACCACTAATTCATTACATGCATCCCCCAAAGTTAGTTAAGAAAAACAAAGGACCCAAAAAATCATAATTGAGCACGAAAAAATTTAATTAATTAATTCTTATACATCCACGATTACTATAATCGCTAGGTCATCCTTCTAGCACAGATAACCAACTAATTAGTGCACCGGATATCCTATATCACATACCAGTGAATGTGCATCAGTATACTTCTTGAATAAGGTATTACAAACATCAAAAAACCTTCCTCAGAGATCCACAACCCAAAATAATAGTCTAGCGAGGTATTCAGATCAACATTTATGCCTCTAATCAGATAACCTTTTCTTCACTTTGTTTGATTGGTGTAAACCAAAACTATACTATAGATCAGATGCATGACTTAGGTTGCCATCAATGACAAAACTTACAATCCATATGCTAAAAATCTCCCCCTTTGGCATTGATGGAAGAACTTAGTGAAAAACGACTAAGTGTCAGAATCATTATAAGTATGCTGCCAAACTAGTCTCTCTCCTTATGCTTCAAAATATTTCAAAACACAACTCCCCCTATGATTGATGAGACATTTTTCACTACATTCTCTTCCCCTTTTACATTAAGGACAAAGCATAGAAACCATATGTCAAAAAGACAAAAAATGTGTTCAAAATATCCAAAACTTCAAAGTAAATATGTGAGCAATTTTCCCTCTTAGACCAAAACTTCAAAAATTTTAAAACAATTGACTACTACTTTAGAAAATTATCTTATGATTGTTCTTCATTTTCAGAAGTAATTTCTTCCAAGCATCTATTGTGATCCCAATCATAATGATCAAACTATTGTTCTTGGATGTTTTGTTAACAATTTCTATTAAAGATTCCAGAATTGTAATTGCTTCTTCCAGTTTCTCACCTTTCCTTAGTATCTCCATCACCTGCTCCAATCTACATTCAGTTAGATCCTTCACCTTCCAAAAAGTATCCAAAAGTGTGTTCTTGGTGAATTGAATTTTGGTGTGTTCACACTGTAGCTCCCGAATTCTTTTCCTGATGGTGCCATCCTGATCCTGAAACATGTCATAGCTTTTTCCAATGCCATTCAACTTTGTTTCAATTTTTTCCAATTTCTCTTTGTAATTACTAACAACATGAGGCCAATGGATGCAATAGTTGTATATGTTATTATCTGAATTTATGCATTGCCTCAACTCATTCATTTTCTTCTTTAGTTTGGTAAGTGATAATCTAAACTGCTCCTTCAAGTGAGAGATAACTTCACCTTCTTCTTTGTCTTTATCCTTAGAGCTCATCATTTCTTTGTTGCATTCAATCATTTCCTTAGGTAGAATGTTCTACAAACTTTCCATTTTGATCTTGCAGTGCTCAACATGAGAATTTAGTACACTCAAAATCATATCTTGATCATATGATGGTCTAACAGAACATAACTTAGCAATTTTCTGCATTCCACCTTCTTCCTCAATACGCTATTGTAGCTTTTCCTTTGTTAGATCATCTTCTTCCTCAATAGATTTTTCTAGTTTTGATTCATTTTTCTATGCATCCTCAGTTTCTTCATCAGATTCTTCATTTGGAATATCTACGATTTCCTTTTATTTACCTTTTCCCTCAATTCTAGGAACTTTGCATTCTGGAGGGTTGTATTCAACAACTTCTTTTTCTCTTTTTTTCTTTTTATCCATTCCACCGGAAGAGGAACCAACTTCAATTGTTCTTACTGGAAGGGAAATATTGAGTGAACCACACTTTCCAAGCAAATTCTTATAAAAAATTTCAAATTCTTGATCCCAATCAACCAAGCTCCTAGAATATGAGTATATTTGGTTGCATACCGGTTTGTTTTCTTTCCACACCACATTGTCGATCTTTGTAAAACAATTCAAGAAATATATTACTAAACATATAATCAGAGTATCGAACCTGAAAGGATAGCCTATTTCTTTTGTCAGTTGCACATTCTCCATTAGCTGATCCTTTATCAACCCACACAATTCAAAGTACTGACCTTCAATTATCATCTTGTGAGAAATGTAGACTGCACTAGCCAAGGTTGCTCCTTCTCAGTTTTTGAAAAATAATTTATATAAAATTTTGTGCACAATTTACTTTTTAACAGGATTCTTGATTGTCGTAATTATCAGTGCCCTCTGATATCTGATTATTCTAGTTAGGGTTTCAACTTCCTTATTTTAGATGGATTTCTTCCTTGGTATTTCTCTGACTTTGCATAATCTAGTCAAATTCTCAATTGTTTCCTTCAAGATGATGTAGGGTTTGTACAAAGTTAAAGTATCATCATGCACTCTTCTCAAGATGAATTTAATGAATTATGTGTTCTCAAAGTATGGAAACTCATTCCATATATCCAAATTCCTATGTTTGGCTTCTCTCAATTGCTTCAATTCATTAGGTAACAATAGATTCCTCATGGACCTAATATTTCCACTACTGTATTCATCCAAAATGATTGACCCTTTGATTTGTTCCATTTTTTTTTCATACTTAGGTTTAGCAACCGCACACCAAATTATATGAAAATTCTGAAGAGAACTGAAATACCTGATAGATTTTGAGAATTGCCGATGAATTGATTTCACTGCTTCAAAATTCTTCTACCAAATGCTCTCCTTCTTTTAGTCTTCGATGCAAAGTGACAAATGATAGTTCCAATTTGACTTTTATAGTTTGCACATGTGCAATAAATGCATTAGCCCTAAGTTTTTTGGGTGGTCTATTTTCTCAAACAGTGAGAAAAATTCTTCTGCGGACCTATTAATTCTCTGAATTTCCTTGTGAAAGTTATCCAAAACCTCTACATATCATTTATACACTTTCTTGACCATTCTTCGCATTCTAGTACCATTCAAAAACAAGGGAGGAAATATTTTCTTGAAAAACTCCCCCTAGGCCAGTGGCCTAAAGTCAATTACCGGAAGAATTACCAGAAGTAGATTTCGGTACAAAACCATCTCCAGCATCACAATCATTCTTCCTTACCCATGTCTTCTTCATCTCATCTCTTATCTCATTTGCAGTCACCTTTTATTTACCTTTGTCATCTTCCTATATGTTTTTGCCTCTGTATAGGGGACCTCTTCTATCCACATTTTTGTTTCTTAAGAATCTTGCAATGTGACCAAACTTATTACAATTGTAGCACAAAGTACTTCCTTGTCTAGACCAATCATTCCATTGGTTTCTTCTTGATCTTAATTGATTACAAATATGTATAAATCTTCCACATGCGTAACATTCAACTTTCTTTCTATTGACAAAGTAGTTTGACATATTTTTGCATTCATTTGATTTATGACCAAATTTTTTGCATTTGAAACATTGACCAAAAAATGATGAATCTCTTGATTTTATATTACTTCTACATGGAGTAGCCATATGGCCAAATTTATTGCAAGAAAAACAATATCCATTAAATTTTTGAGCATTAGGTTGTCTTACTGGATACCTTCCACCTTTGTTGATCAGGTTTCCTTGTTTGAAATTATTTTGTCTATGTGTGGAACTTTCCCCTTTTTCATATCCAAGACCTCTCTTATCATTTCCACTCTTTTTTCCTTGAGTTAGCTCATCAAGCTTCACTGAACTGATCTTAAAATTCTCCTTGTATTCATTTGTAGTGGTAAGTTCATTTCTGAGAGTAACAATTTGTTTACCAAGTTCTTCTTCACTGTTTCTAGATCATTGCAGTTCTCTTTCCAATTGAGTGAATTCTTCATTTATTCTTCTGTGTTCATTAGATTCCTCTTTTAAGGACTAAGCTAGATTCTCCTCGTTCTTCTTCCTTTCTTCAATATCTTTAGTTAGCTTCATCACCATAGATTCCATCTCATGATTTAGGGTAGCTTTATTTCTAGCAATCTTTTCACATTCTTTAGTTATTTCCTTCAAGGTCTGATTTAGGTGAGCATCATCCATGTTTTTGCTCTCCTATTGTTGTATTTGGTCATAAAGATATTTTCTCTTTTCCCTAGATTTAACAATCTGATCCTTCAATGACTGAATCAATTTCTTAGCATCCCTAAGATTTTCTTTCAATTCCTAGACTTCTTCTTTAGACTGATCAAGGTCATCAAGTGCCGCCAAAAGTTGTTACTGAAGACTACCAGAGTCCATCACATTCCAAGATCCACCTCAAGCTGCTAAACATCTTCTGAGGAACTAGAAGCTTTGATACCAATTGTTGGACTCAAGGGAACACTGAGAGGGTGGGTGAATCAGTTTTCAGTAAAGCTTAACTTTATTATTCTAAAACTTAAACCATTTTGGCATCACATTAAAAGAAAGGTGCAAGCATTCAAATAAAAAATTCATAACACCATAACACAAGGATTTTTGTGTGGAAACCTTGTTAGGGGAAAAACCATAGTGGAAGTTAGTCCACAATTTGAGTACTCATATAAATTTTTACAAAAGAGAATGCACTTGCATTCAAGTACACTACCTAGAGCTCACTTCTCAAAAGAGAAGGCTCATTGTCTTACAAAATTTTAGATTAAGACCATCTAAAGGATGAACTGAGATGTTAGCATCTATTCATACCAGGTTACAGTTCTGATGAAGTTCATAAATTAGATTCTGGATCCCTTTTCTAACTCTACACTTCGCTCTTCTCTGCTCTACACTTTTCTTTTCTTTGCATCACACATAGACAAATTCACACCATTACTCTTCTGAATTTTGCACCATATTCGAATTTCAAACATTTGTACCTTCTCACTCTATTCCATACATCAAAATGATAAAATTGATCTCTTATATATATATATATATCCGCTATCAAGGATTCACATGTTAGCTTGATAAAACATTAAGTCCTTTACAACTGTCGGCTAGATCCACCACTAACTCATTATGTGCATCCCCCAAAGTTGGTTAAGACAAAGAGAGGACCCAAAAAATCATAATCAAGCATGAAAAAAATTAATTAATTACTCCTTATACATCCATGATTACTATAATCACTAGATTGGCCTTCTAGCACATATAACCAATAGATTAGTGCACTGGATCTCCTAGATCACATACCAGTGAATGCACATCAGTATACTTCTCGAATAAGGTATTACGAACATAAAAAAAACTTCCCCAGAGATCCACAACCCAAAATTATAGTCCGGTGAGGTATTCAAATCAGCATTTATGGCTTTAATTGGATGACCTGTTCTTCACTTTGTTCTACCGATGTAAACCAAAACTATACTGTAGATCGGATATATGACTTAGGTTGCCATCAATGAAAACACTTACAATCCATATGCCAATAGTATGCTCCAAATTTTAGATAGCTAAGTATAAGTCATAAAAACATGACTTGAATCCATAGTCGCTTTGATATAGTGAAACCCTTCATCATGATCACTATCCACTTGGCTTATATAGCAGTAATCTAAATGTAACTTATTATCAATTTCCTCATAGTCATCTTTCTTTCTGAATACATTGGATACCAAAATAGGCTTTATATAGGCAATCACTAAAGAGGTTGAAATTCTTTTTATATATTTTTAAGGTGGTGTCCATGTAAGGACTGACACCTATAGATCACATCATACAAGTTGGTGCACATGGTATTGAGATTTTATATTAAAGAGCATGTGAAATGTAGGCGAATTTTCAAAAGATGAAACATATCACTAGTCAACTACTTACAAGTTTAAAATGTGTTTTTTTTAATGCTACCTAAGGAAAATGATGTTGAAACCTCGTCTAACAATATTTTATGTAGTGATGAAGGATCTAGTGGTCATTTTTTTTTTGAAATCCTTTAAGGTTCAAAAGCAGTCGAGAGCATAAATGTAAATGGAAACTCTGTAACTTTTTAATGTTAGCCAAGTACAACTCTTTCCAATAGACAACTTAATTTATGAAGATGTCTACATGATAGTTAATTCACTTCTAAAAAATGAAAAGCTTGTCTATGATTGTGAGAAAGAAAACCTTTCAATGAACTACTCGAAGTGGTGAATTTGTGATGCTGAAATCAGCATACCCATCCCATTTACAATTTAGTTAGGATATTGGACATTTTATAGAAATATTTTAATGTAACAATATACAAATTGTTGACCTATTTAGTTCAAAAGGTGGGATGTGGAGTTGCTTTAAGGCAACTCGAGTTGGATTTTTAGCAATAGTAGTTTTTTTTATTCTTTAAGATAGAACCAAGAGTGATTTTATGTGTGATTTAAAGCCAAATAATGCAAGGAAAGTTTATTTTCTTGCATTCTAAGTAAAGTAGTTGGGCTCTATATATGTAAGATTGTTGTAGCAAACTTGTATTGTATTTTCAAAAGAAAATTTTATTGTTAGGCTGAATACAAGATCCAATATTTGCAGGTTTTTTTTCCATTTTGGGGTTTCCTGGGTATATCTGTGTTATTGTCTATTTGTGTTTGGCTTCTTGTTATTTTTTATTCCACTATTATTATATTTTAATTAACCTAGTGTGTTAATTTTTATAAATCAGATTTCTTTCTATGAATTTATTGAGCAATTAATCTATTGCTGGGTTATAGAAATTAACATGGTATTAGAGCTCTAAACTCTTAATACAAAGAAGAGATTTGTGATGCAGATTTCAAGAAAAAAATAAAAAATTTCATCTCCAATTTCTTCTATGGCTATGGAAACTAGTGTTCGATACAAGGAAAGGCTTGAGGGTGCATCTAAATTCACCTAGTGGAAGGTTCAGATTGCATCTATTCTCAAGGAGAATAAGTTGTGGATCTATGCTAGTACAAAAGTGACACTACAAAAAAATGATCCTGTTGCCTTAGATTCTCATGAAGTGAACAGGACAAGGCTCAAAGGATTATCCTGGATGGAGTAAGAGATCATTTAATTCCTCATTTATTGAGGAAAGATACCGCCAAGGAGATGTGGGATACACTCAAAAGACTTTATCAGAGTGACTATCAGAGTCGTAAGATGATGCTCAAGGAAAACTTGCATAATATAAAGATGTCCAAAGGCGAGAATGTGACCTCCTACTTGTCCAAGTTGATATAGGTCAAGGATGAGCTAGCTGATGTTGTAGAGATGATTGATGAAGATGAGTTGGTGCATATAGCCTTGAATGGGTTTTTGAAGCATTGGGAAGTGTTTTTCAAGTGTGTTGTTGGAAGAGATCGGCTACCTAATTGGGTGAGGCTTTGGGATGATTTTTTTTAGGAGGATAACCATGAAGATTATCATTAGACGAAGAAGGGTCAAGATGAAGAAAATCTTGCTCTTGCAAGTAAGGGTAAGCAAAAATCTAATAAAGGGAAAATGGAAGGTTCTTCTTCCAAGAGTGGAAAGAAGAAGGATCCGAGGAAGATAAAATGTTTTTGCTACCATCAGATGGGTCACTATACTAGTCAATGTCTGAATAAGAAAAATAAGGACAAGTAGAAGAAGCAAGTTTTTGCTACAGTACAGGTGGATAATTTTTCATCACGATCTGAGAATGAGTTTTCACTCATTTCCTATCTCTCAAGTTCAGTTGCCAAGAGGGTATCGTATATTGACAGTGGGGCTTCTTGCCACATGATGGGAGTTAGAGAATGTTTCACCAAGTTGGAGGAGAAGAAGCTAGATTTCTATATTGAGCTTAAAGACAATGCCAAGTACCATACAACTAGTATTGGCACCATCAAGTTTTAGAGGGAGTCTGGAAAACCCTTGTTGGTGCAAGATCTGTTATATGTTCTTGGCATGACAAAGAATTTGATCTCGGTTTCTACTTTGGAAGACAAGGGTTACATTGTGACCTTTGAAAAGGGAAAAGTCTATATTCATCCCAAGGATTCCAAGGTTGCAAGTGATTGGAGTTAGGCATGGTATCTTGTTTCGGTTATAGTTTGATCAAACACATGCATTGGTAAGTACTTGTAGAAGGATATCCTTGTTGGGTACAGTGAAACTTCTAAGGCTTATTGGTTTTACATTTTTTCTCTTAGAAAAATAGTGGTTCATAGAGATGTGAAGTTCGAGGAAGGGAGGGCTCTTAAAAATTATAGAAACTTGATGAATGAGGAGCAATCATCTATGCTTGAGGGAGAAAAAAATTCCTCAAACTTCAGTCACATAAGGTGGAGAGTAGAGTGTGTAGGCCGAGAGAAAGGAGGAATAAATAATTCCTCAACCTCAGATTCCTATTACTGAGAAGAGGATAAATAGGGAAGATGAGAAGACACTATGAGAGGCCCAAGAATATGTTGGTGATCCACAAGATTCATTCAGATAGAGAAAATATCCCAGATGTTATTCTAAATATGTGGCACTTATGAGTGAATTAATTGAAGTAGAGCTTTCTAGCTTTCAGGAGGCTTCCCAGCACCAAGTATGGAGGGATGCTATGGTGGAAGAGTATTCTTCCATCATGAAGAATAGTGTGTGGGAGGTAGTAACACAACCAGAAGATAAGTCTGTGGTGGGCTCGAGATGGTTGTATAATATTAAGCATTCTACAGATGATAGTGTGGAAAAGTTCAAAGCTCAGTTTGTGGCTAAGGGGTTTTCTCAGAAACAATGATTCAACTATGATGAGACTTTTTCTCTAGTAGCTAGGTACTTAACCATAAGAGCTATCATTTTTGTAGTAGAGCAGATGGGTTGGAGGATTCACCAAATGGATGTAAAGACAACCTTCCTCAATGGAGTGATTGAGGAAGAGATTTACATAGAGAAACCAAAAGTATTTGAAGCACATGAGAGGGATTCTCATGTATGCAGGTTGAAAAGAGCATTGTATGGACTCAAGCAGGCTCTCAGGGTGTGATATTCACGTATTGAAAGTTACTTGCAAAGCATGGGCTTCATCAAGAGTGAGGGAGATCTGAACCTATACTTTTTTTAGGTGAAGGGAAAACTTCTCATATTGGTGTTGTATGTTGATGAATTGTTTCTCATAGGGTCAAGAGAGTTCATAGCACACTGTAAGAAGGATCTTGCAGGAGATTTTGAGATGAAGAACTTGGGGTTGATGCACTACTCTCTTGGATTGGAGTTGTGGAAGAAAGAGGGAGAGATCTTCCTTGGAAAAGAGAAGTACATAATTGATATCTTGAAGCAATTCAAGATGGGGAACTATAAGCCCTTGTAAACACCACTTGTGACCAATTGGAAGAAGATTGATGCTTCCAAATCAAAGGCAATGGACCCAACTTTATACAAACAATTGATAGGCTCTCTTATGTATCTAGTCAACACTAGGCTAGACATTTTTTTTGCAGTGAACTCACTTAGTCAATATATGGTGGAACCTAAATGTGTGCAATGGATAGCTGTGAAGCATTTTTTAGGATATCTCTAAGCTATAGTTGATTATGAGATGAAGTATGTTCAGCAAGATGGAGTGAAGCTCGAGGGGTTTATTGATGTAGATTGGGCAGGCAATATAGCTAACCCAAAGAGCACTTTAGGGTGTAGTTTCAGTTTGGGATCAGGAGCAATCTATTGGTACAATAAGAAACAAAATTCAGTTATGCTGAGTTCCACAAAGGTCGAGTATATGGCAGCCAATATGGCTACATGTGAGGCTATATGGCTTTGGAAATTTTTAGCTGGGCTCTTTGATCAGGAACTAGATCCCAAAGTCATTTACTATGATAATCAAAGTTGTATCAAACTCTCTGAGAATCCAGTGTTTCATGAAAAATAAAATCACATTGAGATCAAGTACCACTTCATCAGAGATTGTGTGGAGAATGGGATGTGAAGCTTCAGTACATTCCTATGGATGAACAGATAGCAGATATCTTGACCAAGGCCTCGATGAAGAGTAAGTTTGTGAATTCTTCAGGGATAAGCTGGGTGTTGTGAAAAAAACCCTCCTCGCTAAGAGGGAGTGTTGATTTTTGTAGCTCGAAAGGTGGTATGTGGAGTTGCTTTAAAGCAACTCGAGTTGGATTTTTAGCAACAACAATTTTTTTTATTCTTAAATAGAATGTTTTCGAGTTTGTGAGGTTGGGATAAAACCAAGAGTGATTTTATGTGTGATTTAGAGCCAAAGAATGCAAGGAAAATTTCTTTTCTTTCATGCTAAGTAAATCAGTTGGTCTCTATATATGTAAGATTGTTGTAGAAAACATGTATTGTATTTTTAAAAGAAAAGGTTGTTGTTAGGTTGAATAGAAGATCCAACATTTGCAGGTTTTTTCCCATTCTGGGGTTTCTTGGGTATATCTGTGCTATTTTCTATTTATGTTTGGCTTCTTGTTATTTTTTCTTCCATTGTTTTTAGCTTTTAATTAACCTAGTGTGTTAATTGTTAAAAATCAGATTTCTTTCTATGAATTTATTGAGCAATTAATTTATTGTTGGGTTAAAGAAATTAACACAAACAAGTAATATATTTTAATGTTAAGTTTGGTTATTGTTTTGATATTTATCTATTTTCATTTTATTTTATTTTATATGCGTTAATCTTTATAGAATTATCAATTATTTATCTTCATTTCATCTTATTAGTATTGATTTTTCATATTTTGTTTGTTGTTACAAGATCATCATATTATGTATGTAGATAATTTTTAAGTTATTTGAGAATAATCAAGATCAATCTTGAGGATCACAAGAATAATTCTCAAATTTCACAAATCTGAAGTCCAATGATTAAATTTTGAAATCAAATTTTCTTGCTCCCTTTTATTAGATGTGATGAGCCAATAGAACACATGTTTTGCAGGACATGCTGCTAGGTCATGATATTTAAAGGAATTCATTGTGCTTTTAAAACACATGAAAGGGTCAAGGTGAGTTGTAAGAGAATAGTTCAATTTTAAAGAGCATTATATGAATCAAATTTGCATCATCATTAGACTACCTAAATGTTTGTGAATGTTGTCTTTGGTCTTTCTAATTATAATTTATGTAGTCCATCTTGGGGTTTTTACCTATTGAGTAAGAAAATCTCCTTAATTATGTCTCTAAACACCACCTTGAAATATTAGATATCTAGAAGGTGAAGGTGAATTAATTCTCATGTAATATTTTGTCAAACTACTCCAATACAATTCATATAAGTTTTCTATGTTAGATTAAGTTTCCAGCTTAGTTTATATGAACCCTTAGGGGATTCACATAGTAAATTTCTCCTATATCATTCTTTATTAAGAAATCATAGATAATACAACTATGTTTTCATCTCTACCCCTACATCCTAACTTTTTATACCCTCCTAATATGAAATTCCTAATAAATTATTTGTTACCATAAATATTACTTATTTTTCAACGAAAATTCTCAAAACCCTATTTGTTTGTACTATACCTTCAACTAATTATCATGTCATCTACTATCATAACCAAATCTACATAAAAAATCAATTTGTATAAGAGATAATGAAAACAAGATACATTAAAGATATGTTACAATGCAATAATTTAGTATTGGTTCCTAATAGAAAATATAATTAAAAATTTAAGGGTGGTCATTATTGACTTCCTTTACATTCAATCAGAAAGTAAATGAATCCTTTTACATAGGGTAAACTACAAGAAACTAAAGATATAATTGTTATCCCATCCCATAAATTTCTATCACAAGTTAAAAATACCTATATAGTTTTATCATGTTGCAATCACTTAAAAAATGTATCTATTAATCTCCATAGAAAATATATTTGAAAGTGGTAAAAAATTATAAATATTTTCTTATTATGAATGTCAATAGTCACTAATTTGATCTATGAGACACTCTTGGTGGATGTTCACAAGGAGATTACTTTTATATTTACCTTATCTATTGTCCTACAAGTTGTACATAGGTCAAATCCTTATTTTGAAATCAAAGATATACCTCTTATATGGTGTATTCATAATTTTGTAATTTAACCCACTAGGACTTAAAAAAATTGTGTATAAAAATGTCATAAATATCTTTATTGATTACTATTTTTAGCCTCATGAAAGTCATCTACCAAATCTAGATTAAAAAAAGGATTTTTCTACCAAAATTTCTATTTCTTATAGCCAACTTATAATATAGTTCACTCTCTTACCCTCAATATTCAAAAAAATATTGGTATTATTACCCTCTAGAAACCCCTAATACCTAGTGATATATACTTATTTTATTTAATATAAACTACCCAATTATGAAATAAGATCCTATCCTAGTTTCTATTTAGTGATGCCCTTGAGGTTCAAACCCACAAGGCACAAGGTTAATCTATATGCTTTTTTTAAGATGATAATATTCAAAAAAAAATATTAAATAGAAGTAATTAATTTCTTAAAAGTGGTAAATTAATCAAATTAACATCAAAAATATTTATCCATAATTCATCCTAAAGCTAAGTACACATAATCTACTCATCTAATTTATGTATATTTCACTCGATAATTTCTCCCATTTTTAGTTGAAATTATGCTTCATTCATACTTCTTACATCATGGACTCTCATAATCAATTATCCTTAGCGTTTATCCATGCATATATTATATATTTATATATGTTTCTATTCTTTTTACATTTTATCCTTTCATCTTTATTTCTCTCATGCCTATTTATCTTACAAACATGGATGTCCTTTTTATGTATATTTTATTTCAATATGTGTGTAATTCTTTCTCCATCATAGAGTTAATTAATAACATTATTTTCGTCTTATATATGGTTGATTCACTTGTTCATGAGCCCTATTTTGTTTCTAATTTTCTTATGGATAGTGATAATATAGACTATGTCCTCAGAAAATTGTAAAGACCATCTATCTCTAATTGTAAGAATTACCTTTAATATTTATCAATATTAAATCTCTCACTAGAAAGAGATCAAGATTTTTCATTGGTATTAGAATTAGAAGAATCTAAGAGATAAAAGACAAGTATAATGCAAAACAATGCATAGATTGTATGTAGTTGACACAAATGTAATGAGTAGAAAGCCTTTCTTATATAAGAAAGGATTATGAAATCCACCTCATAGGTGAATTGAAAAGTGCCCCATGAAGTGGCACAAGTGATTAGACAAGTGTTCTATAGTTTTCAACCTTAGGAACACTTGGAGTTTGTTTTTGGTTGTTTTTTAAGAACCAAGTTGATCTTCAAAATTACATATGGACTTTTCCATTTCCAATACTTAGTAATCAAAAGGGTTTGGCTAATGAATGAGTGAAAGCTGTAAATATTTCCTCTTCCACTTTGGGCTCTGTGAAACTTGGGAGGGTAATCCCCACAATGTATATTCAACAACTTGTGCAATTAATATTTAAATACATTATAAATAACATATAATACTCCTATAACCACTCAACAATGTAATGTATTGAGAAAGTTGCCAATTATTTTCACAATATGCTAGACTTGGAGTATGAGAATAATGAAACTCAGTATAACATAACTATAATGGTAACTCATTTGAAAGGTTGTAAATAAAGAGTGATTCTCTAATTAATTAACCTAGAAACTATATTATGAATATTTTACTCAAACTAGTGCCTTATCCTAAACACAGATTCAATCTTAACCTATGCAACCTGATAATAATTCTTCACATAGCAACATATAAGCTTCAAAAATAATTGCATTACAAAATTTCCACATTACTTTCTCAGCCACCACTTCTTACTGATATCCTAACACATAATTCATATGAGTTAAAAACTTCACTCAAGCATTTATACTAGTTCCTTGAATAAATTAGCAAAAATGAAACCATACATTGACTGGAAAGCAATGGAGATGAACAAAACAATCCTTGATTACATTATTTAGAACTCATAGAATAGGTAAAGAGGAGAGAAAATGACCATGAAATCAACACCATTTTGTATTATATTTGTTATCTTGTTATCAAAATTACATACGTAGCTTCAGTTTCGGAACTCAAGAATTTTTTTTAAATATGCATAGTATTATTACTAAAATTCATTGCATCAATTGCAATACAACAAAAGCCTCCTTAATAGCCTTGAATTCCTTCTTATAGAAATGAAGGAGCAAAACAAGCCTCGGGCCAGAAAGCACACATGTCACCATTCAATTGGACCACAATAACATATATTCCCTTTTTAGTTACACTTGAGTTCTCAAGTGGTGGGAAACATATATAAGGAAAAAGTAATCCCCATTCGTTGCTAGTGATCCAGTCCCACCTTCAAAAGGCATTTTTGAGCAGTTTTCTAAAAAAGTGTGTCCATGCACATAAAGTAAAAATGAAGGAAAGCATGAAAGAATAAAAAAGGGAAGGATAAGAAGAATGTCCACGTCCATAAACTTATCATCAATTGAAATTGAGTAGAAGGCAATATATTATTCATTACCTTATCACAAGCCTAATCTGCATTAATTCCAGGCTATGCATTACACTTCGATCCCATCTATTACTAATCATGATTATAGTCTTCAAAACCAAAATTTCAAATCGCCACCCCATTATTGCAAATTAATCCTCCTACTCATCCAACTATTTGTCCCTCCATGCCAAAAATTCCTCTTCAGTAGGCTAGTTGAATTTTATGACATCATCAAACTTTTTTCTATAAGGTGAATACTTGGTAACAACTTGATTGGCCTCCCTATCAAATTTTGACAAGACAATCTCTACATGAGCCAACATTTCCATATTTCTTTTTAGTGTATCCATATCATATCTTTGAAAATTTGAAATAGCCCACTCTGAAATAGCTTTATTACTGTCATCTCTCCACTCCTACAAGGTTATTATACTACCATCATTCCTTCGAATGGATGGGAGGAAACCATGACATGATTCATGAAAGGAATTCACTAGTTCTCTTATTCTAACTTCCAAAGGCTCTATGTTTCCCCTATATCCCTTAATTTCATTTACAAGAGTAATAGTGGGCTTAATCCTTTCATAGGGGTTAGCATCCTACCTAGCTCCAATAGATATCAACCTTAATTCTTGTATCCTAGGGATCCATGTTTCCATAAGTGGAATAGCTCTCTCTCTATCATTATAAAAATTATCTATAGCAACCTTCATGGAGGAATAGTTATCATGAATGTTATTCAATCTATTATTTAACCCTTTATTTAGATGCTCCAAGACTATAGTTTCAATCTTCATATTGCTCATCAAGGTTTCATTATCATGATTGTCACATTTCTCTTTATACTCTTTTAGCTGCTTGAACAACTCATCCCTATTGATATCTTTCTCAGCCTATGGCACTTCTGATGTGCTAGGATCCATTATTGAGATGGGAATAATTCCCATATTATATGGCACAATTTCCCATAAGGAACTTGCTGGTGGGGTGTAATCAGTGGGTGTAGCTTAATGTGAAGTAGTAGGAGAATCAAAATGATTTTTTTCTTGCTTTCCTCATTGCAAGTTTTGCAACTTCTATAACAATTCTATTCTCATTTGTAATTGCAAATTTTTGACCTTCCATAATCAACTATCAAATTATTGTATTATGTCCTGAAATTTTCCTTTTCTATAGCCACTGATTCCATTGTGGTTATTATGAATTGGGCAACATGCACTGACATATTTGCTTCCTTTAGAGCTAATGTTTCTAACACCAATTTTATTATTAGGCATCCTTTATAGTTTGGTGTAGGTTCTACAATATCAAATTTCCTTATAGTTTGGGCTAAGGACCAAATAGCTAATGCATCCCACCTCTCATTGAAACAAAATCCTTGTAATGCGATTGCAGCCTCCACTTTTAAATTATAAAGAGGCCTATCACATCTCTTTATTATATCAAAGGCTATTATTGAGGCCAAGTCCCATTCTAGTAACAATAAAATACAACTATTTATTACCAATTCTCTTCCCTCATTTGCAATCATCTTTTGAAACTTAGCTCTCATATCATTCAAGACTCTTGCTTGAATGGTGGCATCAGGAAACACTAGATGAAGACTTATTTCTTTAGCCAGATTGCTGACATGCTCATCCCTCTAGGCCTTGTATGAAAATTCCATGACTTATTGAGACCTTACAAATGCATCATCATCCATAAACTTTGTGAATGCTTCTATTTGAACATTATCTTTTCCATAAACCCTAGTGAGGTTAGCCTTAATCAACCTCATACTCAATTTTTGTATCACTATCATTGCTAGTGAAAAGGGCATTCCTTCTCTAATACCCAAATGTCATCATCAAACTCTTCATCAGCATAATCCACAAAGCTAGTTGTTTCAACCTTTTGCTTCTTTAATGGTGGCTCGCTTGGTTGTGAGAATTTTTGTGATGGGGCAACAACATCCATAATTTTAGGCCTTGTTAGCCTTGGAAGAGATGGTGGTGGTATTTTTGGCTTAAGGGAAAGAGGTATTTGTTCATCTTGTTGGGAAGGAGTAGTAATTGCATCCATTTTCTTTACCTTTTTCTTCCTCCTGATGAAGAACTTTATTTTTGGTTCATCGGGATGCTGAGATGTAGATTTCTCCTCCATCACAAGGATTTCTCCCTACCCTATTATTCTTCTATGGGGGCTTTTCCCTTATCTAGGATCATCTTCTCACCTTTAATATGACCCACTATTGTCTCAAAGTTTTGGAACCCATATTTGATTTTTTGCATTATATTTTCAAGTTTTGGAAGAGCAATGAAGTTAGGATTTTTATCCCTTATCTTTCTTTGCAATTTTTTGAAATAAATCCATCTTTCTTTTCTTCTATCTTGCTCAAAAATATCAAATACATTCCTTATCACATCCTCAAGGTACTGGAAAATATGTAAAAATGTATAACTCTTATTCCTTTCATTTAACTAGGCCATGAAGCCTTCAAGATCATAGCTTTCCCTTTGTATCATTCTTTTCATGAGAAAATATTTGTGTGTCACCAAAAATTGTATACCTTTGAAGAAAAGGAAAATTTTGTGCCCGTTTTGGTCCTACTTTAGGTCGCATTTCATCAAATTTCACCTTGAAACAAAATTTATAGGCCCCTAAGGTTAATTTTGACTTACAGGCCTGTTATACCCAAGGGATCATCCAACCCCCGATAAAAAATATCAAAACCAATCAAAAAGTACCATTCCCACTTCAAAATCCCTTAGTGGGACTAGGTCGCCCAAGCAGGTGATCTAGTCATTTTTGAGGATTTTTGAAGTTTCAAGTGGGAAAATGGATATTTAATCATAAATTCCTAATGGGTGTCGGCTTCTTAGGTCAAAATTCTCAACAATTAGGTCTTGTTTCTTATATATACTTGTTTTTAGGTCATGTTTGCACTCTCTCTTAGTCATTTTTCACATCCAACTCCAAAAACCAAGTGCAAAATGTAGATGTTGAATTTGCAATAGAGATTTAAACTAGTCCATGTTGTTAGCACAAGTTAGTTTAAATCAACAAATTTAACATCCCAATGAAATATCTAATAATGTTCAAATATGAAAACTTAGATAAAGAGAACAAAGATCCAAAAACACATGAAGACATGATTAAACCCTTATCTCTTAGTGGATTGGTGCCACTTTGTTGTGTAGGAAGCAACCCTTTCCCAACCCCTGATAAGCAAGATTGCCAAGATGATAGTGATAATGCAAATGCATGTGATTGTGCATCAATTTTGTGTTGTAGTTGTGGTGTTGAAATGCTTTGCTTTTATAGATTCAAGGTTGGAAGAGAGAAATTTTGATGAATGTGGGATCATTCATGAGCCAATGACAAGATGCCACTTGTCAAAATGTGAGAGGGTGAGGGTTGTGCACATTTTGGTCAATGTGCCAATTTTAAATTTGAATTTGGTAGAAATGACATGTTTAGGGGGGATGAAAGATGAATTAAATGCCATGTTTGACTTGTGCGAGATACATGTAAGAGTATTTAATGCTTTGTTGGATGGACAAGCATTTGAGAGGGAGATTCAAAATTGAAGGAATATTCCATCTTGATGCCCTTTTGAAAGTAATTAGAAGAATTAATAAGTCAAATAAATGATTTATTGGTGCAAGTGGGTGGATTAGTTGAGAATTTAGATTTGACTCAAGTTGAGTCAAAAGCTAAAGAATGGGTGATTATGATTAGAGGTTAATTAATTTAGATTAATTAACTTGGAGGATTTTTCAGGGGTTTGATATTTGATTTAAATCATTTTGATTTATTGAATCAATAAAAAGAACTTAAGGAATTAATGAAATAATTTGATTTATTTAATTAAGTATGATGAAGCTAGGAAATTAATCAATAAATTATTTTAATTGATTAATAGAATAATTGGATGTTAAAGCGGGATTTAGATGCATGATGTTGATTATTTTGCATGTCTACATTTTCCCCCTCTTTGAAGTAATGTACTTGTTGCATTGATTCAAAGAATGATGTCGTCGACATCGAAATTAAAAAAAATCTAATTTTTTCGGATGCCCCAATGGAAATGAGTACATTAGTACATTGCCCCCTCGAGAGATTAGGTGAAAAGATTCAATTTGAGGTTGATATCACAACAAAGATGTTCAAAATGGATGTATGGATGGTTAGACTACATATCTATGTGATGATATAAATGAAAATGTTCTTAAGATTCTTAGAATAACAAATCTATATTATTTTAAACAACTTAAATAATGATGCAAATGAGATGTTTGTAAGATGCTTAGAATAACAAATTTGTATTATTTTAAACATATTAATTGATTATGAAATGCATGTGAGATGGATGAGATGGATGATGTTGTCATATGATGATATGACATGATTATGTAGGATGCAGGATGTAGGATAGATGCAAGATGGATGCAGTGTTAGTTTAAAAGAGAATAGAAGAATGTGAGGGATCAACCCTTAAATCCAATAAAATGCAGAAGTTCAACAAGTCCATGAGTCATTGAGACTTTATTTGATATGACAATGAATGATGATGATGTATTTCTTATCCAGGGATGAGAGATATAAAGAGCATAACTTTCCTTATGTTTGACAACACACATAGGTATGATGCATCAAGGTATAAAGAACCAGGATGGCATAGCACCTAGTGTGATGGACTTTGACTTGACAATCAGATAAGAGTGCTCTTTCTCACAATTGACATATAAAAACCTTGCTAGGATGGACCCAACAAAGAAAGTATTTGCCAAATTATATTACAAGAATGTCCAACAAGCACAACAGACAAAAAGATAATGATCATTGCCCCATTCATTTCTCTCTAAGCCTTTTTTATTTAGGCACCATCGAGAGGTCCTTGGAATGAGCACAAAATAAGATAAGTCAAAAAGACCAAGATAAGGTAAACAAACAAGCTAATATTCTAGCACCAAAATGTGAACCCCTAAACCTACAATTGCACAAGAACAACAAAAAAATCAAGATGTTAGATCAAATGCAAACAAGAATGAAGGATTCCCCATGAAATCCATCTACTAAACTTAAACTAGGAAAGATGAAGAACAAAATATGAAAAAGCATGTAGATCCTAATTAAGTGAGAAAACTAGAGATCCCATGGGGGAATTGGTGCCAATTGAAGTGTTGAAATTGACCCTTTCCCAAATCCTAAATTGCAATGTTGATGTGTAGATTGATCAAATCTCTCCAATGAGATTTGAGCATAACCTAGCTATGAATTGTGAAAATGATGCATGCTTGAGTAGAAATGGGAAAAATTATCTCTCAATGTGAAGAGAGTAACTTTGCATGAAATTGTGGATAAAGAATGAAGAGAGAAGCCTTCAATTTATAGATTTGAATTTGGAAGAGAGATCAATAATTGAGCAGTGTGGGACTAAATTTCACCCAATAGTTGAATGCCACTTGTCACAATGTGAATGGTTGATGGTTGTGCAAGTTTTGATCAAAGTGCCCATAAATGCATAACTTTGAATTTTGAAAATATTGAAATGACAAGGTGGAGAGAGAGTCAAATGGAGTTATGACCACTTGGCTCAATGCAAAAGCAATTTTTAGATGAAATAAATGCTTTTTTGGAAGAACCAAGTCCACTTGGATTCAAATTCAAACTTAAGGGAATATTCCCCTTTTATGTCATGTGAGGGAAAATAGAGATTTAATAAATCAATTAAATCTATTTTCATGTGCAAGTTGCATTCTCTAGAAGATTTTAGTGTTAGAGATTAAATTAATCAAGATTTGATCAATTTAATGAGAGATTAGATGATTTGATAATTTTGACTCAATTTGATGAATTGATTTAAATCAAAATTGAGAGGAAATGATTAATTAAATAAATGATTTTGATTTATTTAACTAAGTGGGAGAATGTTAGATTAAATCAAATAAGGTTTAATTTATTTAATTTAATAAGAGGACTTTAGAGACTTTAATCAAATAAAATGATGTATTTAATCAAACAGAGATATAAGGTTTATTAAATTAAATTGATTAATTTAATCAAGAGAGGAGAAATACTTAATTAAATAAATAATGATTTATCTAATTAAGAGATGAAAAGGTGATGATAAGCTGAGAGTATGATTCAGGAGGATATTTCTTTAGTAATCAGGATCAAGTGTGCCGAACTGAATTGTACATTTTCCATGTCTACACAAAAAAATCTTCCTCAAGAAGATTCATCTCTCACACAACAAAAGTTGAAGCTTTTGGAAAACAAACTAGGGCTTTTTGCAGGTCTTCAAGCTTAGTTCACATCCAAGATCAATCATTGACAAAGGTTGGAGATAGATTCCTATGAAGATTCATGGAGAAATCTAGGTTGAGGAGATGCAACTAGCCACCAAATAATACCTAAAGACTATTTTCAAAGTGACTACATCTTCTACTTTTAGCCCATTTGTAGATTTGAGGTTTTCATCCCATTTGCATTCCTTGTTACATTCATTTGTAATGGTGTAGTATTTCTAGGGTTAGAGTCTTGCATCATTTCAAATCTTTTACATACATCTTATTCTAGAACAATATAATAAGGTTTTTCTTTGTTTCAGGTTTTCCTTGTTCTAGACACACTTAGGGCTAGGGTTTGTGTAGATTTAACATTCCATTACAAATTTAAATACAAACTAGGGGTTTGACCAAGGAAAACCTTACATTAGAAACACAAACATTTTCTATTTTGCAGGTTATTTTGCAGATTTGGAGCAGGATTCCTATGAAGAAGCAAAATACAGACCAAAGACTTATGTGTCCACTTTGGGTTTCTCAGAAAAGCAGAGAGGGACTAGGTCACCTATAATGGTGACCTAGTCCCACTTAAGCTTTTCAACACTGAAAGTTGTAGATTCAGAGACCCAATTGACACAAATGGCTTCGAAAGAAGATTTCCCAAAAAGGGACCAGGTCACCCCACTTGGTGTATGTGTCCCAGATGACTCAAAACCCTGATTTTCTAGATTTCCAGTGACTTCCACAATCTCTTCTTCAACCCTCTTTGATTTCCAGGCACTTGTCTAATCTGGTGGGTTAATTTGCTCATATTGCTTTCATTTCTATTGCATTACATCATGTGTTTTCCAGCAACATAAGTTCTATTAGTTTAGGTTAAGTAGTTACATTTCCATAGTACATTTCAGCATCTTTGCACACCTCATCCACATATTAAAAACCCTTAATATTGAATGAATCCCAAGATTTGGTACCTTTGGTGGTAAAAGAAAACCCTATTCCTTCTAGGTGAAACCCTAGAAAGTTGTAGAGGACCCATTATTTTACCCCCACACAAAGCAACCAATTTTTTTGGTTCAATTTGATAATATCATGTATCTTATTCCAACCTCCCTTTGTCATTATAGAATTGGAGAAGCATGTATATGAAGGAAAAAATGTTCCTTTTTCTTGATTCAACAAATGTTCATTTTCCATGCTTCCTAATTATTAGATTACTTCAAGGAAATCAATTCTCTCTAGCACAAATTTTTGTAGTAGGTGAGGTGCAACAATGGAGCCATTTACTCTTATAACAGTACATGCAGAATAAGGGATACCATCTCCCCAATTGTGATCAACTCCCAATTCAAGCCTTCTTTCCTTGGGTCTCAAGAAGTCATGTAGGGATTTGGGAATTCTGGGTAGACTCATAATCGGGACTCTTTTCAATTTTGAGGAAAACAAGTTCTCAAACATCACATAAGCATATTTCCTGTCATCCTTATCTAAGGTAGTAGTTTAACACTAAACAAGAAGCTCCAAAGTACCATCCATTTTATCCAAAGTCATATTCTATCCAAAGTAATGTGCACCTTTGAATATAAACATGTGCATTAATAATGAGTACCAGCTAAACCTAACTCCATCTGCACCCTTCTTTAATTTTATCAAATCCTTACAGATTCTTTGTATAAGAAACTTCACATAGTCATATATTGTGCAATATTGGGGGTGCTAGATGTGGGCTGCCATATACATACATCTCATGGGAATTCTAGTGACAGGATCAAAACCAATTATCTAAAAAATAGAGCAAAAGGTTCTTTGGAAATAAGGAATAAAGTAACTGACTAAAAAGGGTTCTTTGTCAAAGTGTCTTACTGTGATTTGTCGGCCCCCAATGTTTTCTAGATACCTTGGTAATATATGGACTTTGAATGCAATCTTATTTCTATCATATAATCTTTCTTAAGGATATTTTCATCAATTTTAGCCATATCATCACTCCACTTGGCAAGTCCAAAGACATGAGAAATTTTATCCTTGGTGATTTTAACCATTTAATTTCCATCATATGTCCTTACAACCCTTCTGACTAGATCATAGTTGATGGCTATTGCTTTTAGAAAATCAACATCCATATAAAAATTGGGTATAGTCAACTTCCTCAGGTCAAGATTCAACAAATTAACAATTGGAATACCCATGTTTCTATTTCTAAACCAGCCATAGAACAATTCCCACCCAGTGCAAGGTAGTCTGGCATCCCTAATAAAACTATTTTTGTCAATTAATCCCTCAACTACTTGTGGGTCTCAGAGAAGCAATTGACCCTTATATTTTTTATTGGTCGAGGGTGGCAGCTCATCAGCAAGGTCTTTACTCAAAATTATTTTAGGAACAAAAGCCTCCCCTATTGATGAAGATTTTTTCTTGTTGGGAGCCATAACTTAAGAGTTTTTATAAGGAAGGGTTTATGGTTTTTTGGAATAACTTACAACTCAAATAAGGGTTTGAATAAAATTAAAACAATATGAGATCAACTAATTCCCCTTTTATATGAATGGAAAACCTTAAAATATAAAACCAAGAAAAACCTAATTGATAGAAATATTTTCAAACTATAGTTTATCAATAATTTGAGATGAGAAGGAAAACATCCACTTACTGGTTTTTTGCAAGTTACCAACCCTCGCTTTGACATCAAACAAGCTTGGAAACCACAACATGAGCTCTCCAAATGTGTAGAATGTCTTTCGAAATGGTCAACTATACTCTTAAAACTACTTTTAATAGCTATGCAACTTCCTCTTTGGTAGCTCGACGTCCTTTCCACTATTGAGGCTCGCTTGCACAAACCAGAATGGCTTACATACCTTCAAATTGAACTTTGAATGATAGTCATTGATCACGTGGATGTGTTTATTGATAAACACATGGATGTTGGTCCCCATCTCTTTCCCCAACCCGTGTCATCATAGCCCCTCATTCTTTGTCCCCGGTCTCTTCCTCTATCAACTGTTATGTTAGCTCATCCTCTTCTTCGCCCTCCCATCCCCAACCCATTCGACTCCAGTCCTCACCACTCCTCATCTCACATTTATCCACCTCCCTCTTGGTGAATGCCAACCTTTCCAACCCCTTTGGTACAGTGGCTGATCTAAGGGTCGATATTGGAGTCACGACATCAACTTCCCCATCACCTTACAATTTGGTTTCTCTCTCCTCTCATCCGCTATTATCCATCCCCTCCCCTCTTACACTCTTGACCCTTTCAGCTCCTCTTAATCCTACCTTTGCCTCCTTAGGCACCTCTTCCATGCACTCACAGAATGAACAAAAGGATGTCCTCATTGTGGGCTCCTCATCCATGCATTCCTTGATTGAAAAAGAGGAGGATCTCAATTCAATTAAGCATGCCTCCAGGTGTCACTCATGGAGATCAATGATGCATAATTCCCATTCCGGTGTGCAGTCTGAGACTTTTGTCATCCAATGGTCTCCTCCAAATGGTAACCTCCTGAATTCTCCAGGTATGTGCGTTGATCTTTCTTTTGTTTCTAACACTTTAGTTAGCATTAATGACTTTGATCTCCCCGCCATCTTGGACCACCTTGGAGCCACTCCCGATAGTGACCCTAGTCCAATCGCACTTTCCTCCCCTAGTCATTCTACCTTGGATTTTTTCTCGCTTGGTTCTGTGTCTCAGTTGCAAGAAGTCATTCCTTCTTTAGATGGATCTACCAACTGTGTCCCTCACACAACCCACCCCTATTTGATTTCGGTGGCTTCCTGTTCCCTATGGTCTCGAGTTGTACCCCCTCGGTGTGGCCCCCTAGGTTTGTGCCCTGGATTGCTTATGATTCCTTTTCCTCTGGCCAATCCAGCCATCCTACTCCCTCTTCAGTCAAAGAATGGGAGTTCAAATTGGTTGTCGACCTGTCCAATGTATGGTTGCATTGCCTTGCTTTAAAATTTCTAAATAGGGGCTTGGGATTCACCATATCTCCTCATTCCATGCCCCACTTGGACTTCCTCATTGAGATTGAGAACATTATCCATACTCTCCCTTCTCACATTGCGGAAGAGGTTCGGAAAGATTGTGTTGTGGCTTTATGTCATGCCAAACCTCCACAATGTAATGTCCCCAAAGCTGAGCTTCATGCTTTCAAGAATTTATTACGCAATAATGACTTATTCATTAGCAAAGTTGATAAGGGAAATGCCACTATCATCATGAAAAAATATGATTACATTGCAAAAAAAATTCTCTTCTTTCAAACGTGCAGAGCTATAAAACTCTCTCTCGCAACCTTTACTCAAAAATTCTCAAAAAGGTTAAATGTGCCATTTCTTGCTCATCCTTTGATGAAGCCACTAAGAGGTTTCTAGTTCCTTCCAAAGAGGTGAATCCTCGCATTTAGGGAGTCCCTAAAATTCACAAAGTAGGCGCTCCTCTCCAGCCCATTGTGGACACCATAGGCTCACCCACTTATAAATTAGCTTCCTTTCTTGCCAAATTGCTCTTCTCGCTTGTGGGTAACTCTGAATCCCACATCAAAGATTCTTCCCAGTTTTTCAATTTCATCAAGGATTTCCTATTAGACAATAATGACACCTTGGTGAGCTTTGATGTTGTCTCTCTCTTCACCAAGGTGCCCATCCCAGACTCTATTGAGATTGTCAAACGTAAAACCAATAACAAAATTGCTAGCCTTGTCAATATGGATTATGGAAACTTGATATCATTAATTGCTAGCCTTGTCGATATGGATTATGGAAACTTGATATCATTAATTGCTAGCCTTGTCGATATGGATTATGGAAACTTGATATCATTAATTGCTAGCCTTGTTGAATTATGCCTAAGATCTACCTTTTTCTCTTTCCAAGGGGTCATCTATGAGTAGGTTGATGGTGTTTCCATGGGTTCCCCTCTCTCCCCTACCATTGCCAACCTTTACATGGAGAAATTTGAAGAAATTTCCCTCTCCTCTTTCCCTCTTAAACCGAAGTGGTGGAAGCGATATGTGGATGACACCAATGTCTGTTGGCCTCATGGTCTTGACAAGTTAGAAGACTTCCATTCTCATCTCAATAGTGTTGCCCATTGCATCTCCTTTACCAAGGAACTCGAAGTTGAAGGCTAACTCCCATTCCTTGATATCATGCTCATCAAGAAATCTAATGGTTCCCTTGGTTGTCGGGTCTTTCAAAAAGCTACCCATACTGACCTCTACCTCCATCTTGCTTCTCATCATCACCCAAGCCAAAAAATTGTGGACCTTAAAATCCTTACTTTGTGTGCTTTTCGAATTTGTGATGGGGACTATGTAAACCAAGAGTTGGCTCACCTCCACAATGTCTTCATCATGAATGGTTTCACCAACAAGCAAATATCTAAAGATTTTAACCAAAATAGAGCTCGTCTCGATCCCCAAACCACTGCCTCCAAACTGAATTTCCCTCCTTGTGCTTCCCTTCCTTATATTGAAGGCATCTCCCACAAAATTTCCAAGATCCTTCTCAAAAAAGGACTTCGATGTGCCTTCAAGCCCTTTTCGACTATGAGAAACCTCATTCCTTCTCTCAAGGACCCCAAAGACGTCCTTCTTGACTTTGGTGTTTACAAGGTGGTTTTCTCCTATGGCACCCCTTATATAGGGGAAACAGGTCGCTCTTTTAGGACAAGAATCAAAGAGCACAATGTAGACATCAAGCATGATCGTGTCCTCGAATCTGCTCTCGTAGAGCACTCTTCATCCACTAGACACCATATTTGTTTGGAAGGCTTTCAAGTTTTATACAAAGAAGACAATTTTTTTAAGAGAAAACTCAAGGAAGCCATCGAAATTAGTAATCATCCCACCAACTTCAATCATGATGATGGTTGGAATCTCAGTCTTTCTTGGCAACCTTTGTTATCCAATCTTAGAAACCACCATCTCAACCAGTCTTGATTCTCTCCCGCTTCCTTTTTTTTCACCATTGTTCTCTTAGGTTTTTGTTATGTTTCCTTCTTGCTTCTTCTCATTCTTTTGGGTTTCCCCTTTCACCTCTTTTGTTATGTGTCCTTGTGACCCTGTCTTTTGTTGTCCTGCTCTCTTCTATTTATTTCTTTACCTTTTTGTCTTGGTTCCTTGTTTTACTTTCCTTGTCCATTCTCTAGCTCCATTATATTTGTTCTTTATATATACATATTCATTTTTATTTCGTTTTATTTATTATCTTGAAATATTTTCATTCATTATTCTTATTTATTTTGTTATTGTTATTATATAATATGTATTTCATATAATGTTTTTACTTTTATTTCCTTTTGTTTTTAAAATATTATATAATATTTTATAATAAATAATTTTTATTATTTTATATTCTCTTTTAACAAATAATTTGATATATTGCAAAAAATTTATGTTTAATAAATATCATATAATATTTATTATTTAGTTTTTATTTTATGCTATATCAAATATTGTTATGTATTAAATATTATATAATTTTTATTTTATAATGTTATTTTATACATTATTTTTCTCTTGTTTTTCTTTTAATTTTCTTTTGTGTTTGTTGGCTCTTTTCTTTTTAGTTATTGTTTATTGTTTATTTTTTTAAATTATTATCTAGTAATATTTTGCAATCATTACATTTTATTTATCATACTTCAGTTATTTTATTTTTTATATATTTTAAATATACATTTATTTTTTAATAGATTTCCTATAATATTTTATAATAAATAAATTTTATTATTATAATTTCTCTTTTAATAATGTTTTGATATATCATATATATTTTAATAGATATCATATAATTTTTTAATTCCATGTTATATTTTAAATATTATTTCTTATTTTATTATTAGTATTGCTTAATAGTCATTTTTTAGAATTTTTTCCTCTTGTTTTTGTTTTAATTTTCAATTATTTGTTTTTAGGTTCTTTTCTATTTTTTGAATTAATATCTTATAATATTTACAATATAGCTTTTGTTTTTTTTGTAATTTTAAATAATGTTATATAAATATATTTTATAATAAATATTACATAATAGTTGTCATATATAATTTTCCTCTTGTTTTCTTTTCATTTTCATCTATTTGTTTTTAGGCTCTTCCCTATGTTTTTAAAAAAAAATTCTTCGATTTTTTAAAAATTAAACATTATTTGCTCCCTTAAGGGTTCTCTCTCCTTCCCTACTTTCTCCTTTACACTCTTTCTTTTCTATTTCCCTAATCACTCATCAACCTTGAACTTTGTGCCTACATCCTTGTCTCCCCCCTCTCTCTTTTTAGCTTTCTTTGGTCTGCAACAATCCATTTTTCTCCTTCAAATCTCTTCATCCTGATGATGGATCATGTAGTATGATTCAAAACATTGATCTAAAAAATTAAAACACAATCAAATCCAGAAAGTTTATCAGCAATATAGATCTAGTCAACCTGATTTGAAAAATTTGACTGTATGTAGCTATAGCAATCATCAAATAACAATAATTAACATGGAACCTATCGATGGGTGTTTTTGCACTTCTCAACATAGGTAATGCATAGCTGCATCAACTCTCTTGAAAGGTAATTTCCTACAAGCAAGTTGCAAAAAATCACCCCAAGGTCTCTCGGGTGTCAGGTCATGACAATGCTTGGAATATCTTTGTTGGTTGATGTGTTTTTCTGGTAGCATGGGGTCAACCTTTATGGTTTACAAAGCATGGGAATTTGGGTCTACAAATGGAGTTTAAAAGTGTTGGAAGTGAATGAATAGTGGCTGCCCACTCAAAACAGCAAGTTGAAACTCACCATGTTCATCAGATTTGACATTGTTTTGATGCTTTGAATCCGACTCTAACAAGGGACTAAAATAAATAGCGAAAGGGAAAGGGTTGAGAGAGTTGTTCTAAATCTAAGCATGAAGGAACAGTAACAATGGTGGTTGCTATAGTAGAAAAACTTCCTAAATTGGGTTTTTCTTGACCAAGAGAAGCCTACAACTACACAAAACGAGTGCAATCTTCTAAGGATTGCTGATTTTTAGATTGCACATACACATCATGAAAATGCAAATGAACTACTTTGCAACAATGAAATATGGAAGCCCAGGCTAACTTTGCACAACAACTTGTCATCAACAAGTGCCAAAAGTATGGGCTGTAAATTCATCAAATACCATAACAACAAACACCATTATCACAACCATTCAAGAAAATACAAACTAAAACTAACATGGAATTAGAACCATCCATAAAAGATGAGAAAAATCAAAGACAACATCTATAAAATCATACAATGTTGTCTTTTATTGTTGCAAATGCCCTCTACACCAATTCTCCAACCATTTACAAATGAGGAGCAAGCCCCTATTTATAGTTTTTCAAAGCCCAAATGAATGGCTAGGATTGATTTGCATCATGTGGCTCAGATTTGTTTTACATTAGGGTTTCACCTACTCCCATTAAATAGGAATTTAAAATTCATCATTTTTTTCATTCCTATTTTGTAATCTAGTGACTCAGGTACTATAGCAAATTTGTCCTCTAGCTGATTGCCCTATTACTGTAGCTGAGACTGCTTGAAGGCTGGCCCTTATTTGATGGATTTGCAACATTATTCATCCGATCAACTAAATCTTGCTAGCAGATTTATATCATCTAAGAGAAAAACATGTCATTCTTGATTTCAGTGGTCATCTCCTGGCGGGTCATGATCGTGTGATGAAAGACAAAACAACTCCTCTGGCTCCCTTCAAGGCCACCCTTTACAGTTTTTTCACTGACTTCCTTGGCATAGGCCTTATTCTAATGCAAGCTCTGTTGATGGGTGTTAGGAGGAGAGGTGATCATAAAATTAATGGTGATGGGAGCAATGCACTTGTTCCTTGTTCAACTTTTTCAACGGGCCTCCTCGACGGACCCACATCAGGTTCCATAAATCCTACATACATAAAATGTAGTAAGTTCTTTTATACGTAAATCAAGGAAAATGTTAATCAAATCCTGCAAGCTCATTGTTAGATCCATCCATGAATCATAAAAAGATCATAGTATTCATAATTGTTCCACATTTGGAGCTCATTTGGACCATAAACAACAATGTGGGTTAAGGGGTGTGGGTTTCCCCCATGACAGATGGAAGGCGAACGATAGATGGAAAACCAATGTAACGTAGACAATAGATGGATGAAGGATAGTGGAAAACCTTTTGATGAACGAAAGGTGGACAGAAAAATAAAATGAAGATCTCACCAGGCAGGAGGAAGTCAAGGTTAGACCACCCTAAAAGAGGCAATCCACACATGGAAACTTGCACACAGCGGCCCGCAAGGGAAGTTCCCATAGACGGCAATGGAGGGACAAAGGCCTACTAGGGAGGTTCCCATAGATGGAAATAGAGGGATGAAAACCCACAAGGGAAGTTCCCACATACAATGACAGAGGGACGGTGGCCCGAAGGGAAGTTCCCATGGACGACATTCCACAAGGGATGTTTCCATGGATGGTGATGGAGGGATGGCAACCTGCAAGGGAATTTCCCATGGACGGTGACAAAGGGATGACAGCTTGCAAGGGAAGTTCCCACAGATGGTGATAGAGGGATGGCGACCCATAAGGGAAGTTGCCACGAACGACAATGGAGGGATGACAACCCACAAGGGAGTTCCCATGAATAGCGATGGAGAGATGGCAGCCTACAAGGGAAGTTCCCTTGAATAGCGACAGAGGTATGGAGGCCCACAAGGGAAGTTCCCATAGATGGTGATGGAGGGATGCTCGCCTGCAAGGGAAGTTCCCATGGATGGGGATGGAGGGATGGCGACCCACAAGGGAAGTTCCCACGGATGGTGATGGAGGGATGGCGGCCTGTAAGGGAAGTCCCGCAACTTCACAAAACTTAGTAAATTTTGATATTTTTCAATTTTAGCACATGGGAAAAGTGTTAGAAAGAGTGCCAAGACATATTTCCTTAAGATTTCACGTATTTTTAAAAATGTAGAAATTTGGGAAGGGGAAGCTGGAGGGTCTGCTGCCCTTTTGAAAATACCAATGAGCACATGGTGACCCACACACAATGAACTGAAAATGAATTCCCATAATTTCTAACACATGGAAACTTGATGCATACCCCTTTAGGTATGTGAAGTCATTCATTTGATGGTCCCTAGATGATGAAAACGTGAAGTTTGCACCCCTTTTGGAAAGGTGGATATTTGAAAGGGGGAAGCCAAAGGGTCCATCTCCCTTTTTAAAATGGAAATGAGAACACGGTGACCTTCACACGATAGCCCTCAAGGAAATTCCCATAGATGGCGACAAAGGGCCGATGACCCGTAATGAAATTTTTGTAACTTCCCTAAACTTAATGAAACCTTGGTAGTTCACATAGGCATCATGAAAACCACCCAAATCCATAGGTAACTTGTCCCCAAAGTCAAAAAATTAAGGAAAAATTGAAGCAAGTAAGTAGGGGCGAAGTCAGTAGGAGGCAACCCACGGTTACAGGTCTGCGATGCCTAATGGATGCAACGACAAAATATGATGGGGAGACTGCTTGTCGGGCAGAATTAAGGGCTTTTTTTCAAGAAAAAGGGGGAACACAATGACAAAAAACAAGAGGAGACCCACAAATGTGGGTCTGTAAGGGTCAATGGATGTTGGGAAAAAAGCTAACGAAATCCCATAGGAACCAACCCACAAAGGCGAATGACTTAGTGAAACTCAGCTAGGTGAACCCGACCAATAAGAAATTGATCATTTTAAGGCACATGATCATCTTACCCTTGGGAATAGGGGCATGCAAAAAGAGGTGAGAGAAAAATAGCACATCAGGAGAAAAAATGACCAGTCAGGAGCAAAAGAAAGGGGGTCCCTACCTTTGGCGGGGTGTGTGTGCAAAATATGCACAACAAATGGTGACTCACTGGAGAAATGCTCTAGAGCATTTTGATGAAAAATTGGAATCACGAACCCAAAATATTTGATTTCGATCTTCATGCTAGGGAAAAGAAACCAAACGGTCGACTAAAGGATCAAAACCACTAGTCAACCCAACCCTTAGTATGTTGAAAATCCAAGTGTGTGTAGATGCATTCATTCCCATCCTTAAGTCACTACAAGAACCTAAGCTCCATGAAGTTAAGTTACATAATTGATTCTAAATCCAAAAGCATCTGGGACATTTCCTCACTGCCAATCAAACATCCATAGCCCTGATGAGGTTGTCATTATTATTCTCCTGAACATTGCTCTATTGTCGATCGAGCGTCAAGTTGAATTTATTTATTTATAATTTTCAATATTTTTTTTTCTTTACTTTCTTTTGATTTTTTCTTTTCTCCTCTTTTGTTTCAACCCACAAGTAATGAAGCTTGCACTCAGGGTTGAGAATCACATTGGCACTAAAGAAGAATTTTAGATTTTTCACTTACGAGACTTCGCAAAAGGAACTATAACGACCTCGGGATTCTTAAAGTATGTGAGATATATAAGATTTTAGAATACATTAGAAGTAGATTAAACCAATGACTTATCCTCTTTGGACCAAGCAGCTAGTTCACTTGATGCTAACAGAAGACCCTCACCATCCACTCTAAAAACTCGATTAAAGTTTGTTGAAGTAATACATAGAACAACCCTAGGTAATAAAATGATGGTAAACATACCCAGCTAAGAATAGAGGGACCCCGATCAAAGCAAAATAAAATGGAAAGGAAACTAATCTAAAGAAAACTATCCTATAGCAAACCAACCTAACCTAACAACAATAGTAAAGCAAAGCATATACATGAAAGCGAGATATGTACATGAAGCCTACATAAATCAAAATAGATTATATACAAAGATATTTACAAAGCACGATGTTTAGGAAAGGCAAACTGACATTTATGCTCATTGGATTGCATAGTGCATGCACAAGAAGGCAGATGATCATTACAGTTCTTAACCATGCACACTCATCCTTATACTCAGAAAAAGGAAGTTCAACATTGCAGCATTCAGATTCAGTTGCATATTCAGGAAAAATCAGAAATTGAGGAGGTTCATTACACCCATGGTTAATCCATAAACACATCTATCTCCCCTCATTCCCATAATTGAAATGATAAACATGAACATCTATTAGAGGAGGGAAAGATAGAACTTGGATTTCGTCACGTGAAGGAAATTGTACTAGATAGTTGGGATGGTACATGGCCTTATTGGTTGCTACATTGATAGCCTCAGGTGGGCACAACCCATGGTGTAGCATTCCTAGTCTCGAGCTTGTGCAATGCGAGGAGAACGAAGCAAAAAACACCTCATCCAAGCTACTAGTGGGACCTACAACCTCTATCGGTTGTTCTTCAAGGAGATACACTTCATCTCGTTGATCTTCCATAGTCCATGGTTCTACTTGATTGTTGTCCTCAAAAGGCAACATGTTGTCCCATCTCCTTCACCAGTTTTTGTTCTTAATTTTATAATGTTCAATGTCATGGGAGCATTACATGGACGAATCTATCCTATTGCAGCTCTCATAATGTGTAGGATAATTAGCAATGGCCAAGGTGGAAGGGCCCCTAGTTGCATCTTGTAGTTGACCAAATATGTCATACCTTTTGGCAGCCATCAGAACACCCTTGTCTTTGTCTTCTTCTCTTTGCAGTTCATGTATCTCATCATGACGTTCACCTGTTTCCTCTTATTCACTATTGCTGTAGATGGAGAAGGAGTTCCTCTCCCAATCTGGAAACTCTAATGTTTCACCATCTAGAGGTTTAGGCAAGATGTATTCATCACTTACAACCTCTAAAATTTACTCCTCCTTAATGTTTCTATACCTCTAGAGTATAGAACCTAGTGGAAAGAAATCATCAATGGAGGGGACCTCTTCAAGGGGGCCAAGATTTACTATGTGGTTTCCCCCCAAGGATTCCCCATAAGGCCTATCATACATTATGTATAGATGCTCTACAAGAGGGAAGGACTCGTAATGTCCATTAGATAACATTCCCATGTGCTCCGCTTCATCATCTGAAAGCTTGGGACTGCATTGTTCTTCTTGCATTGTTGTCCCAACATCCTCTTGATACATGACTTCAACTCGATTATCACCTAGTTCAGGATCTTGGTCCTCTAGTTCAATCCTTGAAGTTGCTACCAGAAGCAGTGCACTCAGCTACCTCACTTGTTCTTTGACTTGTTTGATGACCTCTTGTCACAACTCGCATGTGAATTCAGAATGTGGGAAGTCATGGAGTCTGCATCAATTCGGGAGCAATAACACCTCCAAATCTACTTGATGTCTTATCCCAAACCAATCCCTTGCGATTCTTGACACAAGTTCGTTGTACCTTTCCATCGTCAGATCTTCATCATCACTTAGGAAATAATTTTGGTAGTAGACAACCGAGCTTGTGGTCATTCCCACTCCTCAAAATATTCATTTTTAGATGCTTGATCACTATCATTTGTGAAGGAAATCTCTTCTAATCTTATTTCACTTATTCTTTCATCATTCTTTTCTACTGTCCCAAGGCTTTCGGCCTTTTTTTCTTTCTTCTCTTCAACATTTTCATTGGCTTTTCTAGCATGTGTTGCTACAAGTTTTGTTAATTCATCTTCTATTATCAACCATTCCTCTTCTTGAGTGGAGGACTATCCTTTTATGATGAAGGAGAGGCTTTCCAATTCTCTTCTAAGTGAGCTTTCACCAAAGTTTCTTGCTGCCCCAACAAAATTAGCTTCTTCGTCTTAATTTTTAGCCACCGTGTTTGCTGTCCCATTACATACTTTTGTGGAGCTCCCTGGCTCAATTTCAATTTTCTGCCCTCCAAATGCTAGCAACTCTTCTACCTCAATAGATGACTCCCCTTGATTGAGAATTTTCTGCTTTGAATCACCTAAACAAACCTTGAATTGGGTGATGATATTTATGCATGATGGACAAGTAAAATCTAAGTGGGGTGCATTATTAAATCTGCATCAACTATACATCAATACCTCCTCCAGTCTTAGTCCATCCTTGTTGTCCGAGTGTTCTTGGATTAGCCCTTTGAATGCCTTGGGTGCCATGTTAGCAAATTCCTCTTTTGCATCATCAATAGCCAAGGGCTGGTAGACCTCCCAAAAGGGAATTTATCCTTGCAAGACCCTCTCAATTATATCCAAGAATGTGGGACATTCCAATTCATTGTGTCTACATGTGCTATGGATTCTGCATTTGTCTGCAAATGAAAATTGTTTCAATGGCCTCCTCAATCTCCTATTTAAATCTTCCTGCATCTGAGTGATGTTGATTTGAAAATTTTTTTCCATCTCAACTCAACTCTTGTTGGTCTTCAAATTTCTAATTATAACTTTCCGGCATGTAAGGAGATCTCCTTATCTCAGATTTCACTTGAATGTTCCTTTCCACTTCCAACTCTCAGCTTTGTAGCCTCAACATGCCATGGCCTCCTTCTAGCTCCAGTTCTGTTGATGGGTATTTTTTTACTTCTCAACACAAGTAATGCATAGCTGGATCACCTCTCTTGAAAGGTAATTTCCTACAAGAATGTTGCAGAAAATTACCCCAAGGTCTCTCATGTGTCAGGTCATGACAATGCTTGAAATATCTCAATTGGTTGATGTGTTTTTCTGGTAACACAAGGTCGACCTTTATGGTTTACAAAGCATGGTAAATTGGGTTAACAAATGGAGTTTCAAAGTGTTAGAAGTGAATGAACAGTGGCTGCCCACTCAAAACAACAAGCTGAAACTCACCATTTTCACCAGATTTGGCATTGTTTTGATAATTTGAATCCTAATCTAACAAGGGACTAAAAGAAGTAGCGAAAGGGAAAGGGTTGAGAGAGTTGTTATAAATCTAAGCATGAATGAATAGTAACAATGGTGGCTGCTATAGTAGACAAACTTCCTAAACTGGGTTTTTCTTGACTAAGAGAAGCCTACAACTACACAAAACCAGGTGCAATCTTCTAAGGACTGCTAATTTTTAGATTACACATACACATCATGAATATGTAACTAAACTAAGTTGCAACAATGAAATATGGAATCCCAGGCTAACTTTGCAAAGAAGATTGTCATCAACAAGTGCAAAAAGTATGGGTTGGAAATTCATCAAATACCATAACAACAAACACCATTATCACAACCATTCAAGAAACTACAAAGTAAAACTAAAATGGAAGTAGAACCATGCATGCAAGATGAGAAAAATCAAATATAACATTCATAAAATCATGCAATGTTGTCTTTTATTGCTGCAAATTCCCTTTGCACCAATTATCCAACCATTTACAAATGAGGAGCAAGCCCCTATTTATAGTTTTCCAAAGCCCAAATGAATGGCTAAGATTGATTTGCATCATGTGGCGTAGATTTTTTTTACATTAGGGTTTCACCTACCCCTATTATATAGGAATTTAAAATACATCATTTGTCTCATTCCTATTTTGTCATCTAGTGACTTAGGTACTATAGAAAATTTCTCCTCTAGTTGATTTTTGTTTTACTATAGCTGAAATTACTTGAAGGTTGCCCCTTATTTGATGGATCTGCAACATTATTCATCTGATCAACTGAATCTTTCTAGCATATTTTTATCATCGAAGAGAAAAACATGTCATTCCTAGTTTCAGTGGACATCTCCTAATGGGCCATGATCATGTGATGAAAGACAAAATAGCTCCCTTTGGCTCCCTTCAAGGCCACCCTTTACAGTTTTGTTACTGACTTCCTTGGAATAGGCCTTCCTTCAATGCAAGCTTTGTTGATGGGTGCTAGTAGGAGAGGCAGGCATTAAATGAATGGTGTCGGGAAACGCGCTTTTTCCTTATTCAAAATTTTCATCGGGCCTCCCTAACGGACCCACATAAGGTTCCATAAATCCGACATACATGAAGTGCAGTAAGTGTTTTCATACGTAAATCAAGGAAAATGTTAATCAAATCCTGCAAGCTCATTGTTAGATCCATCCATGTATCATTAAAAGATCATAGTATTCATCATTGTTCCACATTTGGAGCTCATTTGGACCATAAAAATAAATGTGGGTTTAGGGGTGCGGGTTTCCCCCATGATGGACGAAAGGTGAACGATAGGCAGACAATGAAAAGAAGGTAGACAAAAAATGAATGAAAAATGGTGGAAAACCTTCTGACGGATGGAAGGTGAACGAAAAAACCAAATGCGAAGCCTGCTATGCTGGAGGAATTCAAGGCTAGACCACCCTAAAAGAGGTAATCCACACACAAAAACTCGTACATGACGGCCCACAAGGGAAGTTCCCCTGACGGAAATGAAGGGACAATGACCTACAGGGGAAGTTCTGATGGACGACGATGGAGGGACAATGGCCTGCAAGGCAAATTCCCACAAACGAGGATGTAGGGATAGCGACCCACAAGGGAATTTCTCATGGACGGTGGCCCACAAGGGAAGTTCCCACAGACGGCGATGGAGGGACGACGACAGAGGGACGATGATGGAGGGATGGTGGCCCGCAAGGGGATTTCCCATAGATGGCGACAAAGGGACGTCAACCCACGAGGGAAGTTCCCACAGACGGTGACAGAGGGATGGCAGTTCGGAAGGGAAGTTCCCAGAGATGGTGACAGAGGGATGACAACCTAGAAGGGAAGTTCCCATGGATGGTGATGGAGGGATGATGGCCCGCAAGGGAAGTTACCATAGACAGTGATGGAGGGATGACGATTTGCAAGGGAAGTTCCTACGGATGATGATGGAGGGACGACGACCCACAAGGGAAGTTCCCACGGATGATGACGAAGGGACAATGGCCTGCAAAGGAAGTCCCACAACTTCACAAAACTTAGTAAATTTGAGATTTTTCAATTTTAGCACATGAGAAAAGGAGTATAAAGAGTGTCAAGACATATTTCCTTAAGATTTGAGTTATTTTGAAAAATGCAGAAATTTGGGAGGGGGGAGCTGGAGGGTCCGCCGCCCTTTTGAAAACAACAATGAGCACACGATGACCTGCACATGGTGACCAGCAAAGGAATTCTGACAATGTCTAAACTAATCCGTATAGCGGAAGGGATCTATGACAAACGTTGCTTAAGTGATTATGAACAAAGGAATAAAGACATCAACAATGAAGTAGCAGGAACATTAATCAGAAGGAATTCAAACATAGAATCAAGAGAGAGGCAAGAAGACACCAATTTGATTACGGAGTTCGCCAAAATGTGACTACGTCTCCGGGTCGAGCTCAATCGAGTGACCAATGTATTGAAATGTTCTGAAACGCAGTACAATCTCCACGAGCCTCTTGTAACACTGCTTTACAATATCTTGTAGCCTTTCCACAAAGTCATATAAAAAGTCTCTCACTCACACCCCTCTCAAAAGCTCTCAAGGCTAGGGATGACTAACAAAGAGGAAGAAAACTGACTTTGCCTAATAGGATCTACTACAAGACTCAAAACATCAATAATACATCACAACTCAAATATTCTCCTAATTCCCTCTAAAAATTCTCTCACAAAAGCCTCTCAAAGACCAAGAGAATGGAATACAATGGAGAATGATCAACTAATGGATCTTTCACTAATGGCTGATCCCCACTAATGGCTCCTTAAAAACACCCCAAGACTCCTCCCTTTTATACTTGAAGTTTACCCGATATGGGGAATAACCACAAAGTTATATAATCCTCCATATTTACATATAAATCAAATAAACAACCCCTTAATCTTTCAAATTAATTTGGAGCCCTTCGTTCAATTTATTTTTGGGCTTTTAGTTGAGGGGTTTGTTTTGATTTAAAACAAATAACCATTAGTTGGTTACTTTGCTTTAGGCATTCGGGCCTAAAAGCTAACAAAATAAAACCGAGCCCATCATATAAATGAAAGAGTTTCGCGGCTCAACGGTAACAAAACCTTTTGGGAGCCCGGCGGTTCCGGGTTCAACTCCCGACCGTCGGTTCTGTTTTTTTAACCGTTTAAAACAAAATTGATGAAAAAACAAACGGCCACCTATATTTGGTAAAGGCATCGGCCGACAGTGCAACGGTTCAATCGTCCGCTACTTCCGGGGAGGGGTCGAGCCCCCAGCGGGCCACAAGACATTTTGTTCCAATCCAACACCGACGTCACAGCCACGTGTCAAGCTCTCAGGAGGCCACGTGTCCGAAAACAACTTGCCGATGGTACCACGTCAGCATCCATGTCAGCTGCCACGTCATAAGAAGGACACGTGTCATCGCCTAATTTGTTGACTTTGATGATGTCATCAGTCAGGTCACCACACCACGTTGGATGTACGGACTGTACGGAATGCCACGTGTCAAAACCCCATTGGTCCACATCATCATCCATATGATAACCCTGCTGCCAAGTCAGTAGGATGACGTCATGCTGACGTCAGCAACCATACCACTTGTACCTCGGTCAACCAGAAACTTTGACTGGCTCTAACTTGCGCACACGACGTCCGATTTGCACAAAACGAACACCATTGGAATCGTGACAACGAGCTCTTCGCGATGACATCAACTTCATCCAATTTGGTGATGATGAATTTTCCACCTTTTTTCTCATCCCTGATAGCTGAGTTGACCAACCTTTGACCGAACTTTGACTGCGCGTAACTTGAGCAAACGGACTCCTTTTTCGCCCGTTCAAGTTGCGTTGGATTCAGAATTCTATGCTCTACGCAATGGCACTACTTCTGAGAGAAACTGGAACACTTCAATTTCAGGTCCTGAAGATCCACCTGGATCATAAACACATGGAAAACTTGATGTATACCCCTTTAGGCATGTGAATTCATTCATTTGATAGTCCCTAGATGATGAAAACTTGAAGTTTGTACCCCTTTTGGTTAGGCAGAGATTTGAAAGGGGGAAGCTAGAGGGTCCGTTGCCCTTTTTAAAATGGCAATGAGAACATGGTGACCCACACATGGTGGCCTACAAGGAAATTCCCACAATGGAAACCCATAATTAAATTTCCACAACTTCCCGAAACTTAATGAAAGCTTGGAAGTTCACTTAGGCATAATAAAAACATCCCAAATCCATAGGAAACTTGTCTCCAAAGTCAAAAATAAGGAAAAAGTGAAGCAAGTGAGCAGGGGCCAAGTCAGTAGGAGGCGACCCACGGTTGCGGGTCCATGATGCCCAATGGAAGCAATGACAAAAGTTGATGTGGGAGCTGCTAGTCAGGCAGAAGTCAGGGCTTGGCTGCAAGCAAAAGGGGGAACACAATGATAAACAACAAGAGGAGACCCACAAATGCGGGTCCGCAAAGGTCAACAAACGTCAGGCCAAAAGCTAAGGGAAGCCCATAAGAACTAGCCCACAAAGGGTAACGACTTAGTGAAACTCAACTAGGTGAACCCGACCAATAAGAAATTGATCGTTTTAAGACACATGACCATCCTAGGCTTGGGAATAGGGGCACAAAAAAAGAGGTGAGAGAAAAAAAACACATCAGGAGAAAAAATGACCCGTCAGGAGAAAAAGAAAGGGGTCCCTATCTTTGCTGGGGTATGTGTGCAAAATATGCACAACAGAACCACTTGCTCATGATATGTGGGCTCCACCATTTCTTTTTTACTACAACCATAATCAACATGTCATCTTCCCCTCACCACCATGATTCTTAACTTGTATGCAACTTCTATTAATGGGGGAACGAGGAAGGGCTGCGATTAAATCTCATGCCTTCAATATATTCATGTCTTAGTCTAAGATCAATTACCCATGGCCTCATTCCTATGAGACAACCAACCGCCCATATTAAAATCTCTCAACTATTACAAAAAAACATTCCATATACCTCCTTTTAATAGCATAGACTTTACTATCCATGCCTCGTGTTGAAATATTTGATTAATATTTTCCTTTATTCTAATGTCTTCCACACCTTCAAGGTTATTCCATGTGGGAACCAATTGCTAGCCCATGTGATTTTTTTAATACAAAATAAAATCAGACAGGGTGGTGGGGAGCAGCTAAGATGAAGCCACATGCGCCAACGATCATCATTTATTTCATTTTAGAACCACTCGTAGATCATTTAAAGAAATTTGGGATCACTAGTGTAGAAGACAAGTGGCTTGTGCCTACCAACCTATGAGAATAAAATAATGGGAAATGGAGCAGAGTGGGCATGCAGGGAGTGGTCAATATTTTCTCATGATTATCGAATGGTCATCAAAAAACCTAATATTTGCACATGCAAAAACTGTTATTTTTTAAAAGAGGGAATGAATAGGTCGACGAGACCAAGATCCATGGGATTAAAGACTTTAAGACTTAAGTCATTTTGATAGGAAATATTTCACTTGACTCAAGAAATATTAAAGCGATGGTAAAACACTTGATGATCGACAAACCCAGACCATGGGGTCAGTGATGATATGCTTTAGATGGCTTAAGTCATGACTTAAATGACGTACAATCGAGTGTAGCAAGTCAATGAAGGAAAATAATACCTAGGGTAAAAGAATATGAAATTTGAAACGATCGATTTTGAACCAAAACCATAAACCCAACCTTGAGGCATAAATGAAAAGGATAGTGGCAAGGCAAGGAACTGGCACAATTTTTTTCAAAATTAGAGGCTCCACTTGTGGCTCTTGCTCAGGGATGCATACCCCCGATAGGTATGGTGAGAACTCAGATCTCGAGTTAAAGAAGACCAACCATAAAGAGAAAAAAAAAAGGAACTACCCAAACTAGGTATCAGGACCAAACCAAAATAAACATGCCTATATACAAAATGTATAAAACCTTCAACATACATGGAGTAGAACATACATAGGATAACTATGGCTTCAAGAACTGTCCATGGAATGGTAGTTCAAGAAGTTCACCTATCAAGCTTTGGAGGAAATATGATTCCTCCCCATATGTATTGACTATTAGATAAGGGCCTAGCCATAAGGTTTAAAAATTTCCATGTTTACCCCCATCTTGAGCCCTTGCATTCCAAACTAGTACCATACTATTCACCTTAATTTTTTTGGGAGAAGCTTTCTTGTCATGCAGTTTCTTGACTTGCAGCTGCATCTTTTAATTTTTGGCATTAGCTTCCCTTCTAGTTTTGTCTAGTTGTATAGGGCTATCAATATTGTGTCACATATCATTACAAGTATCTTCATCATATTCCTGCACAAATTTATACATCTTTAGCAAATTGTTTTTTGCTTCTCGAGCATCTAAACCATACACCAAACCAAACAGTGAATAACCAGTATCCTTCTTCATAGTAACCCTATCTGCCCATAGTGCAAGCTTAAGCTTTGAGTCCCAAGATTTCTTGTTCTTTTCTATCACCCTTTTGATGATCTTCATTAAGCTCTTATTATTGGACTCAGCATATCCATTTCCTTGAGGATGGTAAGGTGAAGAATAATAAATTTGTATTCCATGTTTTTCACAAAAATCTTTGAGCTCCTCAGACCTAAAACACATAGAATAATTATCTGAAATGATCTTTTCTTGGACTCCAAACATGGTCAAAATATTTTTCATTAGGAAGTTTATTACCACTTTACTTGTTACCTTCCTTGTGGGTATTGCTTGAATCCATTTCATGAAATAGTCAGTGGAAACAAGGATCCATGAATACCCTCCACTATACTTCTCTGGTATTTCACCAATAAAATCAATTCCCTATTGTTGAAAAGGGGCCTGAACAACAATACGTCTAAGTGGAAAATGTTGCAAGTATGGTGGTGTCATTAATGTTGTCATTGATGTCAACATAGTTCAGGTTGTTGCAGAGAAATGAATCAATTATTTCATGTGGTGCATGTATAGTTGAGATACTACAAGATGTTATGAGTACATGGAGCTATCTTTATGGTGTTGTAGGTGTGCTGATATGATGAATTGTCAAGTGCTTTTGAGAAAATTAAATATAGAGTTGTGTGTGTTTTGAATGTGCTCCAGTAATGTGCTCTACATTTCTTATATATTGATCCTATTTGTGTATGGATTTTTAGTGTTGTCTATGAGCATCCTTGGATGGTATATCCTAAGTTATAGCTTCTGGTTTAATGAAGAGTGAAAGTTGTGTTCACCAGTGTGTGAACCGGTCTAAAAGAGTTATTTATCTATGGATTGGGAGAGATGTTTCTTCTCTATAGTCCTTTGATAGTTTGTCTCAGATCTTGAAGATCTGGAGGAAGGTTGACAATGATGTTAAATGTGTTTTGGTAAATGCGCTCATGGTTTGGTGCTCTAGAAGACTTGTTCTAGAGTTACTATATGTGTCTGCATGGTCCAATTGGACTGCTGGAAAGAGTTCTATGTATGAAGATTGTTGCAGTTTTTGTGGATGTTTTTGAAGGCATCGAATTGGTGTTCAAGTGTTTGGTGAAGTGTGTTATGTAATCCATGTGTGATTATCTTGTTGTTGATGTGTATACTTCAAAGTTCATTAGTGTTTTCATTGGGACATAAGTTCATGTCAAGATGTTGTGAATTACAAGCGAGAAGTGTGACAAGTGAGAAAAGAAAAGTGTGCGAAAGTGAATCAAGGAAGTATTACTTTAATGTGCTCAACTCTTCAAAGTATTGATTTGATGGTGTCTATAACTTTTTGTTCAAGGTTGTGAATGTCTGGAACCTATTGTGGTGAATTTTCTATTATCTTTTTTTGTTTCTAGGTAGTGAGCCTCCTTTTGGACTGATTCCTATCTATAGGTAGTGAGCCTTTGTATTTGGACATTGAGTCCTTTTAGGTAGTGAGCCTTCTATTATTTGCATTTCATGTTTATACTTAGTAATAGATTAAAGTGAATGTGATTAGATACAACTAATTCACCCCCTCTCAATTGTCTTGTGTAATTCAACAATTGGTATAAGATCTTTGGTTCCTCGAAGAAGAGCTTAACTACTTAAGGAAGATCTGATGGTGCACAAGCTGTCAATACCTATGTTTGATGGAGCTAACTATAGTGACTGGAAAGTGTAGATGAGAGGTTACCTGATCTCTCTTGGTTTCAAGACTTTGAAAGCTGTTGAAATGAAATATGTTGAGCTGACAAGTGGTCCTTCTTCTCCAAATGATATCTCTAGCTATGAGGAAA
>CM021106.1:614292380-614325486 GCA_007115665.2 Sequoiadendron giganteum
TCCCAAGGCTTTCGGCCTTTTTTTCTTTCTTCTCTTCAACATTTTCATTGGCTTTTCTAGCATGTGTTGCTACAAGTTTTGTTAATTCATCTTCTATTATCAACCATTCCTCTTCTTGAGTGGAGGACTATCCTTTTATGATGAAGGAGAGGCTTTCCAATTCTCTTCTAAGTGAGCTTTCACCAAAGTTTCTTGCTGCCCCAACAAAATTAGCTTCTTCGTCTTAATTTTTAGCCACCGTGTTTGCTGTCCCATTACATACTTTTGTGGAGCTCCCTGGCTCAATTTCAATTTTCTGCCCTCCAAATGCTAGCAACTCTTCTACCTCAATAGATGACTCCCCTTGATTGAGAATTTTCTGCTTTGAATCACCTAAACAAACCTTGAATTGGGTGATGATATTTATGCATGATGGACAAGTAAAATCTAAGTGGGGTGCATTATTAAATCTGCATCAACTATACATCAATACCTCCTCCAGTCTTAGTCCATCCTTGTTGTCCGAGTGTTCTTGGATTAGCCCTTTGAATGCCTTGGGTGCCATGTTAGCAAATTCCTCTTTTGCATCATCAATAGCCAAGGGCTGGTAGACCTCCCAAAAGGGAATTTATCCTTGCAAGACCCTCTCAATTATATCCAAGAATGTGGGACATTCCAATTCATTGTGTCTACATGTGCTATGGATTCTGCATTTGTCTGCAAATGAAAATTGTTTCAATGGCCTCCTCAATCTCCTATTTAAATCTTCCTGCATCTGAGTGATGTTGATTTGAAAATTTTTTTCCATCTCAACTCAACTCTTGTTGGTCTTCAAATTTCTAATTATAACTTTCCGGCATGTAAGGAGATCTCCTTATCTCAGATTTCACTTGAATGTTCCTTTCCACTTCCAACTCTCAGCTTTGTAGCCTCAACATGCCATGGCCTCCTTCTAGCTCCAGTTCTGTTGATGGGTATTTTTTTACTTCTCAACACAAGTAATGCATAGCTGGATCACCTCTCTTGAAAGGTAATTTCCTACAAGAATGTTGCAGAAAATTACCCCAAGGTCTCTCATGTGTCAGGTCATGACAATGCTTGAAATATCTCAATTGGTTGATGTGTTTTTCTGGTAACACAAGGTCGACCTTTATGGTTTACAAAGCATGGTAAATTGGGTTAACAAATGGAGTTTCAAAGTGTTAGAAGTGAATGAACAGTGGCTGCCCACTCAAAACAACAAGCTGAAACTCACCATTTTCACCAGATTTGGCATTGTTTTGATAATTTGAATCCTAATCTAACAAGGGACTAAAAGAAGTAGCGAAAGGGAAAGGGTTGAGAGAGTTGTTATAAATCTAAGCATGAATGAATAGTAACAATGGTGGCTGCTATAGTAGACAAACTTCCTAAACTGGGTTTTTCTTGACTAAGAGAAGCCTACAACTACACAAAACCAGGTGCAATCTTCTAAGGACTGCTAATTTTTAGATTACACATACACATCATGAATATGTAACTAAACTAAGTTGCAACAATGAAATATGGAATCCCAGGCTAACTTTGCAAAGAAGATTGTCATCAACAAGTGCAAAAAGTATGGGTTGGAAATTCATCAAATACCATAACAACAAACACCATTATCACAACCATTCAAGAAACTACAAAGTAAAACTAAAATGGAAGTAGAACCATGCATGCAAGATGAGAAAAATCAAATATAACATTCATAAAATCATGCAATGTTGTCTTTTATTGCTGCAAATTCCCTTTGCACCAATTATCCAACCATTTACAAATGAGGAGCAAGCCCCTATTTATAGTTTTCCAAAGCCCAAATGAATGGCTAAGATTGATTTGCATCATGTGGCGTAGATTTTTTTTACATTAGGGTTTCACCTACCCCTATTATATAGGAATTTAAAATACATCATTTGTCTCATTCCTATTTTGTCATCTAGTGACTTAGGTACTATAGAAAATTTCTCCTCTAGTTGATTTTTGTTTTACTATAGCTGAAATTACTTGAAGGTTGCCCCTTATTTGATGGATCTGCAACATTATTCATCTGATCAACTGAATCTTTCTAGCATATTTTTATCATCGAAGAGAAAAACATGTCATTCCTAGTTTCAGTGGACATCTCCTAATGGGCCATGATCATGTGATGAAAGACAAAATAGCTCCCTTTGGCTCCCTTCAAGGCCACCCTTTACAGTTTTGTTACTGACTTCCTTGGAATAGGCCTTCCTTCAATGCAAGCTTTGTTGATGGGTGCTAGTAGGAGAGGCAGGCATTAAATGAATGGTGTCGGGAAACGCGCTTTTTCCTTATTCAAAATTTTCATCGGGCCTCCCTAACGGACCCACATAAGGTTCCATAAATCCGACATACATGAAGTGCAGTAAGTGTTTTCATACGTAAATCAAGGAAAATGTTAATCAAATCCTGCAAGCTCATTGTTAGATCCATCCATGTATCATTAAAAGATCATAGTATTCATCATTGTTCCACATTTGGAGCTCATTTGGACCATAAAAATAAATGTGGGTTTAGGGGTGCGGGTTTCCCCCATGATGGACGAAAGGTGAACGATAGGCAGACAATGAAAAGAAGGTAGACAAAAAATGAATGAAAAATGGTGGAAAACCTTCTGACGGATGGAAGGTGAACGAAAAAACCAAATGCGAAGCCTGCTATGCTGGAGGAATTCAAGGCTAGACCACCCTAAAAGAGGTAATCCACACACAAAAACTCGTACATGACGGCCCACAAGGGAAGTTCCCCTGACGGAAATGAAGGGACAATGACCTACAGGGGAAGTTCTGATGGACGACGATGGAGGGACAATGGCCTGCAAGGCAAATTCCCACAAACGAGGATGTAGGGATAGCGACCCACAAGGGAATTTCTCATGGACGGTGGCCCACAAGGGAAGTTCCCACAGACGGCGATGGAGGGACGACGACAGAGGGACGATGATGGAGGGATGGTGGCCCGCAAGGGGATTTCCCATAGATGGCGACAAAGGGACGTCAACCCACGAGGGAAGTTCCCACAGACGGTGACAGAGGGATGGCAGTTCGGAAGGGAAGTTCCCAGAGATGGTGACAGAGGGATGACAACCTAGAAGGGAAGTTCCCATGGATGGTGATGGAGGGATGATGGCCCGCAAGGGAAGTTACCATAGACAGTGATGGAGGGATGACGATTTGCAAGGGAAGTTCCTACGGATGATGATGGAGGGACGACGACCCACAAGGGAAGTTCCCACGGATGATGACGAAGGGACAATGGCCTGCAAAGGAAGTCCCACAACTTCACAAAACTTAGTAAATTTGAGATTTTTCAATTTTAGCACATGAGAAAAGGAGTATAAAGAGTGTCAAGACATATTTCCTTAAGATTTGAGTTATTTTGAAAAATGCAGAAATTTGGGAGGGGGGAGCTGGAGGGTCCGCCGCCCTTTTGAAAACAACAATGAGCACACGATGACCTGCACATGGTGACCAGCAAAGGAATTCTGACAATGTCTAAACTAATCCGTATAGCGGAAGGGATCTATGACAAACGTTGCTTAAGTGATTATGAACAAAGGAATAAAGACATCAACAATGAAGTAGCAGGAACATTAATCAGAAGGAATTCAAACATAGAATCAAGAGAGAGGCAAGAAGACACCAATTTGATTACGGAGTTCGCCAAAATGTGACTACGTCTCCGGGTCGAGCTCAATCGAGTGACCAATGTATTGAAATGTTCTGAAACGCAGTACAATCTCCACGAGCCTCTTGTAACACTGCTTTACAATATCTTGTAGCCTTTCCACAAAGTCATATAAAAAGTCTCTCACTCACACCCCTCTCAAAAGCTCTCAAGGCTAGGGATGACTAACAAAGAGGAAGAAAACTGACTTTGCCTAATAGGATCTACTACAAGACTCAAAACATCAATAATACATCACAACTCAAATATTCTCCTAATTCCCTCTAAAAATTCTCTCACAAAAGCCTCTCAAAGACCAAGAGAATGGAATACAATGGAGAATGATCAACTAATGGATCTTTCACTAATGGCTGATCCCCACTAATGGCTCCTTAAAAACACCCCAAGACTCCTCCCTTTTATACTTGAAGTTTACCCGATATGGGGAATAACCACAAAGTTATATAATCCTCCATATTTACATATAAATCAAATAAACAACCCCTTAATCTTTCAAATTAATTTGGAGCCCTTCGTTCAATTTATTTTTGGGCTTTTAGTTGAGGGGTTTGTTTTGATTTAAAACAAATAACCATTAGTTGGTTACTTTGCTTTAGGCATTCGGGCCTAAAAGCTAACAAAATAAAACCGAGCCCATCATATAAATGAAAGAGTTTCGCGGCTCAACGGTAACAAAACCTTTTGGGAGCCCGGCGGTTCCGGGTTCAACTCCCGACCGTCGGTTCTGTTTTTTTAACCGTTTAAAACAAAATTGATGAAAAAACAAACGGCCACCTATATTTGGTAAAGGCATCGGCCGACAGTGCAACGGTTCAATCGTCCGCTACTTCCGGGGAGGGGTCGAGCCCCCAGCGGGCCACAAGACATTTTGTTCCAATCCAACACCGACGTCACAGCCACGTGTCAAGCTCTCAGGAGGCCACGTGTCCGAAAACAACTTGCCGATGGTACCACGTCAGCATCCATGTCAGCTGCCACGTCATAAGAAGGACACGTGTCATCGCCTAATTTGTTGACTTTGATGATGTCATCAGTCAGGTCACCACACCACGTTGGATGTACGGACTGTACGGAATGCCACGTGTCAAAACCCCATTGGTCCACATCATCATCCATATGATAACCCTGCTGCCAAGTCAGTAGGATGACGTCATGCTGACGTCAGCAACCATACCACTTGTACCTCGGTCAACCAGAAACTTTGACTGGCTCTAACTTGCGCACACGACGTCCGATTTGCACAAAACGAACACCATTGGAATCGTGACAACGAGCTCTTCGCGATGACATCAACTTCATCCAATTTGGTGATGATGAATTTTCCACCTTTTTTCTCATCCCTGATAGCTGAGTTGACCAACCTTTGACCGAACTTTGACTGCGCGTAACTTGAGCAAACGGACTCCTTTTTCGCCCGTTCAAGTTGCGTTGGATTCAGAATTCTATGCTCTACGCAATGGCACTACTTCTGAGAGAAACTGGAACACTTCAATTTCAGGTCCTGAAGATCCACCTGGATCATAAACACATGGAAAACTTGATGTATACCCCTTTAGGCATGTGAATTCATTCATTTGATAGTCCCTAGATGATGAAAACTTGAAGTTTGTACCCCTTTTGGTTAGGCAGAGATTTGAAAGGGGGAAGCTAGAGGGTCCGTTGCCCTTTTTAAAATGGCAATGAGAACATGGTGACCCACACATGGTGGCCTACAAGGAAATTCCCACAATGGAAACCCATAATTAAATTTCCACAACTTCCCGAAACTTAATGAAAGCTTGGAAGTTCACTTAGGCATAATAAAAACATCCCAAATCCATAGGAAACTTGTCTCCAAAGTCAAAAATAAGGAAAAAGTGAAGCAAGTGAGCAGGGGCCAAGTCAGTAGGAGGCGACCCACGGTTGCGGGTCCATGATGCCCAATGGAAGCAATGACAAAAGTTGATGTGGGAGCTGCTAGTCAGGCAGAAGTCAGGGCTTGGCTGCAAGCAAAAGGGGGAACACAATGATAAACAACAAGAGGAGACCCACAAATGCGGGTCCGCAAAGGTCAACAAACGTCAGGCCAAAAGCTAAGGGAAGCCCATAAGAACTAGCCCACAAAGGGTAACGACTTAGTGAAACTCAACTAGGTGAACCCGACCAATAAGAAATTGATCGTTTTAAGACACATGACCATCCTAGGCTTGGGAATAGGGGCACAAAAAAAGAGGTGAGAGAAAAAAAACACATCAGGAGAAAAAATGACCCGTCAGGAGAAAAAGAAAGGGGTCCCTATCTTTGCTGGGGTATGTGTGCAAAATATGCACAACAGAACCACTTGCTCATGATATGTGGGCTCCACCATTTCTTTTTTACTACAACCATAATCAACATGTCATCTTCCCCTCACCACCATGATTCTTAACTTGTATGCAACTTCTATTAATGGGGGAACGAGGAAGGGCTGCGATTAAATCTCATGCCTTCAATATATTCATGTCTTAGTCTAAGATCAATTACCCATGGCCTCATTCCTATGAGACAACCAACCGCCCATATTAAAATCTCTCAACTATTACAAAAAAACATTCCATATACCTCCTTTTAATAGCATAGACTTTACTATCCATGCCTCGTGTTGAAATATTTGATTAATATTTTCCTTTATTCTAATGTCTTCCACACCTTCAAGGTTATTCCATGTGGGAACCAATTGCTAGCCCATGTGATTTTTTTAATACAAAATAAAATCAGACAGGGTGGTGGGGAGCAGCTAAGATGAAGCCACATGCGCCAACGATCATCATTTATTTCATTTTAGAACCACTCGTAGATCATTTAAAGAAATTTGGGATCACTAGTGTAGAAGACAAGTGGCTTGTGCCTACCAACCTATGAGAATAAAATAATGGGAAATGGAGCAGAGTGGGCATGCAGGGAGTGGTCAATATTTTCTCATGATTATCGAATGGTCATCAAAAAACCTAATATTTGCACATGCAAAAACTGTTATTTTTTAAAAGAGGGAATGAATAGGTCGACGAGACCAAGATCCATGGGATTAAAGACTTTAAGACTTAAGTCATTTTGATAGGAAATATTTCACTTGACTCAAGAAATATTAAAGCGATGGTAAAACACTTGATGATCGACAAACCCAGACCATGGGGTCAGTGATGATATGCTTTAGATGGCTTAAGTCATGACTTAAATGACGTACAATCGAGTGTAGCAAGTCAATGAAGGAAAATAATACCTAGGGTAAAAGAATATGAAATTTGAAACGATCGATTTTGAACCAAAACCATAAACCCAACCTTGAGGCATAAATGAAAAGGATAGTGGCAAGGCAAGGAACTGGCACAATTTTTTTCAAAATTAGAGGCTCCACTTGTGGCTCTTGCTCAGGGATGCATACCCCCGATAGGTATGGTGAGAACTCAGATCTCGAGTTAAAGAAGACCAACCATAAAGAGAAAAAAAAAAGGAACTACCCAAACTAGGTATCAGGACCAAACCAAAATAAACATGCCTATATACAAAATGTATAAAACCTTCAACATACATGGAGTAGAACATACATAGGATAACTATGGCTTCAAGAACTGTCCATGGAATGGTAGTTCAAGAAGTTCACCTATCAAGCTTTGGAGGAAATATGATTCCTCCCCATATGTATTGACTATTAGATAAGGGCCTAGCCATAAGGTTTAAAAATTTCCATGTTTACCCCCATCTTGAGCCCTTGCATTCCAAACTAGTACCATACTATTCACCTTAATTTTTTTGGGAGAAGCTTTCTTGTCATGCAGTTTCTTGACTTGCAGCTGCATCTTTTAATTTTTGGCATTAGCTTCCCTTCTAGTTTTGTCTAGTTGTATAGGGCTATCAATATTGTGTCACATATCATTACAAGTATCTTCATCATATTCCTGCACAAATTTATACATCTTTAGCAAATTGTTTTTTGCTTCTCGAGCATCTAAACCATACACCAAACCAAACAGTGAATAACCAGTATCCTTCTTCATAGTAACCCTATCTGCCCATAGTGCAAGCTTAAGCTTTGAGTCCCAAGATTTCTTGTTCTTTTCTATCACCCTTTTGATGATCTTCATTAAGCTCTTATTATTGGACTCAGCATATCCATTTCCTTGAGGATGGTAAGGTGAAGAATAATAAATTTGTATTCCATGTTTTTCACAAAAATCTTTGAGCTCCTCAGACCTAAAACACATAGAATAATTATCTGAAATGATCTTTTCTTGGACTCCAAACATGGTCAAAATATTTTTCATTAGGAAGTTTATTACCACTTTACTTGTTACCTTCCTTGTGGGTATTGCTTGAATCCATTTCATGAAATAGTCAGTGGAAACAAGGATCCATGAATACCCTCCACTATACTTCTCTGGTATTTCACCAATAAAATCAATTCCCTATTGTTGAAAAGGGGCCTGAACAACAATACGTCTAAGTGGAAAATGTTGCAAGTATGGTGGTGTCATTAATGTTGTCATTGATGTCAACATAGTTCAGGTTGTTGCAGAGAAATGAATCAATTATTTCATGTGGTGCATGTATAGTTGAGATACTACAAGATGTTATGAGTACATGGAGCTATCTTTATGGTGTTGTAGGTGTGCTGATATGATGAATTGTCAAGTGCTTTTGAGAAAATTAAATATAGAGTTGTGTGTGTTTTGAATGTGCTCCAGTAATGTGCTCTACATTTCTTATATATTGATCCTATTTGTGTATGGATTTTTAGTGTTGTCTATGAGCATCCTTGGATGGTATATCCTAAGTTATAGCTTCTGGTTTAATGAAGAGTGAAAGTTGTGTTCACCAGTGTGTGAACCGGTCTAAAAGAGTTATTTATCTATGGATTGGGAGAGATGTTTCTTCTCTATAGTCCTTTGATAGTTTGTCTCAGATCTTGAAGATCTGGAGGAAGGTTGACAATGATGTTAAATGTGTTTTGGTAAATGCGCTCATGGTTTGGTGCTCTAGAAGACTTGTTCTAGAGTTACTATATGTGTCTGCATGGTCCAATTGGACTGCTGGAAAGAGTTCTATGTATGAAGATTGTTGCAGTTTTTGTGGATGTTTTTGAAGGCATCGAATTGGTGTTCAAGTGTTTGGTGAAGTGTGTTATGTAATCCATGTGTGATTATCTTGTTGTTGATGTGTATACTTCAAAGTTCATTAGTGTTTTCATTAGGTTTGGATGACCTGGTGTCTACATGTTACATGAAGCATAAGCATCAATTAAGGAAGCATGTGATTGATCCAAGATGTTTTTGTCCTAGTTAATTATGTATTTGGTCCACTCTCATTCTTATCCACTGCGATAATGTTGAGTCGTTGACCTAATTTGAATTTGTAAAATGAAGAATGTGTAGCTGACCTTGGAGAAAGTTTCTAAGGTTGAAGATGGTATAAGTTCATGTCAAGATGTTGTGAATTACAAGCGAGAAGTGTGACAAGTGAGAAAAGAAAAGTGTGCGAAAGTGAATCAAGGAAGTATTACTTTAATGTGCTCAACTCTTCAAAGTATTGATTTGATGGTGTCTATAACTTTTTGTTCAAGGTTGTGAATGTCTGGAACCTATTGTGGTGAATTTTCTATTATCTTTTTTTGTTTCTAGGTAGTGAGCCTCCTTTTGGACTGATTCCTATCTATAGGTAGTGAGCCTTTGTATTTGGACATTGAGTCCTTTTAGGTAGTGAGCCTTCTATTATTTGCATTTCATGTTTATACTTAGTAATAGATTAAAGTGAATGTGATTAGATACAACTAATTCACCCCCTCTCAATTGTCTTGTGTAATTCAACAATTGGTATAAGATCTTTGGTTCCTCGAAGAAGAGCTTAACTACTTAAGGAAGATCTGATGGTGCACAAGCTGTCAATACCTATGTTTGATGGAGCTAACTATAGTGACTGGAAAGTGTAGATGAGAGGTTACCTGATCTCTCTTGGTTTCAAGACTTTGAAAGCTGTTGAAATGAAATATGTTGAGCTGACAAGTGGTCCTTCTTCTCCAAATGATATCTCTAGCTATGAGGAAAATGAAAAAGCAAGGTATGTTATCTTTAGTACTTTATCTAAGACTGAGCAAATAAATATTATTTCATTAGTCACTACTTTTGAAGTATGGGAAAATTTGGAAGATATCTATGAAGTAAATGATAGAGTCAAATTATCAAAGAAGCTAACAACAAAGCATATATATGAGAACTTGAAAATGGAAGAAGGTGAAGACATTACAAGCTACTTTTAGAGGGTTCAAATTATAGAAAATGAAGTCAAAAATCAAGGTGGTACTCTGGCAGATGAAGATGTAATAGAGAAGATCCTGATGACCCTACCAGAGAATTATAATGACAAGGTCTTAGATATTGAGGAAATATATGCGATCCAAATAAATTCAATAAAGAACAACTATTTGGCACCTTGACTACATTTGAGATGAGGAAGTTTGGAAAAGAAAAGGATAAAATAGAAACAAACTTCAAAGCAACTGGCAAAAGATGATCTAGATAGTGATAGTTCAGAAGAGTTGGAAGCAAACTTTATAAGGAAGTTGAATAATGGTATTGATAAGTAGAAAGGTATGTTACCTTTTAAATGTTTCAGTTGTGGAAATATTGGTCACTATGCTTCAAGATCTCCAAATAGAGTTGTACACAAAAAGAACAGAGATAATAAAGACTAAAAGGATAGAAAGTTCAAGAAATTGTATTATGTTAGAGAAGATGCTAGGATTTTTTATGATGAGTTTGATTTTAAGGATGATAAAGATGAATTCTTGCTTCTAGCCTTGGAGAATAAATCATTGTCTACTAACCATGGAAGATGTGCAAGGGAATGTGGTCTAGATAATAAGAATGATGAGATGGAAGGTACTCTAGTTATTGCCTTTCGTGCTAGACAAGATGAAGATTACTAGGTAATTGATAGTGTTTGTTCAAATCATATGAATAGAGACAAAAGTAAGCTCACTAAACTTGAAAATTATGATGGAGGATTAGTCATGTTTGGAGATGATTTTGGTGCTAAGATTGCTGGAAAATGAACATTTAGCTTTGATGGAAAACACAGTATTGATGATGCCTATTATGTTAATGGCTTAAGGCATAATATCTTGATTGTTGGAAAAATGTGTAGCATAGTATTTAAGCTTGTGTTTCAGGATTATACCTATGAGATCAAAAAAGGGTCTAGAACTATGGTAGCTACAGGAAGAACACATGGAAAAATATATCAAATTAAGAGTGGTGATGGTTAGTGTTTTTTTCTCAAGTTAATGAAAGTTTTCTATGGAAATAGAGGATGGGACATGTAAACTTTGACAATTTTACGAGGATTAGTTCAAGAGAAGTTGTCAGGGATCTACCTAAAATTACAAATCCTACCAATGTTGTTTGCAGAAGTTGTCAATTGGGATAAAAAGAAGATTCGATTTTAAAGGAAAAGAACATTCATCTACCAAAATGTTGGAATTGATTCATACAGACCTCTATGGTCCTACAAGAACATGAATTCTTAATGGTGATAGGTATTTTATTCTTTTGATTGATGATTATTCTAAAATGACATGGGTTACTTTTCTTAGGGAGAAAGCTCAAGCTCTAGATAGATTCAAAGTGTTCAAGGAAAGGGTAGAGAATGAAGTGAACCTAAGAATCAAATTTTTAATCTTTGATAGAGGTGGAGAATTCACTTATATTGAGTTTAATGCATTTTGTGAAGAACATGGTATAAAGAGACACTATTATGCTCCTAGAACTCCTTAAAAAATGGAGTTGTTGAAATAAAGAACCAAATTGTTCAAGAGGCTGCAAGGACTATGATGAAAGAGGAAAATATTCCTGATGTATATTAGAGAGAAGCAATTCACACTTATATTTATATTCTTAACAAAGTTCATATCAGAGGCAATAGCACAAAGACCTCTTATGAAATATGGACTGGAAAAACTCCTACTGCTAGGTACTTTAAGGTGTTTGGAAGTAGATGTTATATCAAAAGAGATGATGAGAACCTTGGAAAGTTTGATGCAAGATGTGATGATTGTATTTTCATTGGATATTCAACTAACAACAAAGCATACATATGCTTCAATGAAAGATTGAGGAAGATAGTTGAAAGTGAAAATTTAAAAGTTAATGAAGATATGAATAGACCAGTTGAAATAAGTGAAGTTGAACCATATGATCCTATCTATAGACAAGTACAAGAAGAGGATAAGGAAGAAAAAGAATAGATTGAAGAAGAAGAGACTCTAGAACCTAGTCCTAAGACTCCAAAGTATGTACATAAGAATCATCCAAAAGAATGAATATTTGGAGATAAAAGTGAAGGTGTAAAGACAAGAAGCAAAGTGATAGAACCTAAGGTAAATTTGTGTTCACTTTCTAATATAGAACCTAAAATAATGTGTGAAGCATGCAAAGATGAGAGTTGCATTAGAGAAATGAAAGAAGAGTTGCAAAAGATAGAAAAGAATCAGACATGGGAACTGGTTCCTAGACCAATAAACAATAATGTCATTGGTACAAAATGGGTGTTCAGGAATAAGCCAATTGAATATGGTGAAGTAGTAAGAAAATCAATACATGTATGCAAAGGTTATTCATAAGTTGAGGAATAGACTTTGAGGAGACATTTGCCCTAGTGGTAAGAATGGAGGCCATTCAGATGTTTTTAGCATTTTCTACTCATAAAGATTTCAAATTATACCAGATGGATGTTATGTCTACTTTTCTAAATGGAGAATTAGAAGAAGAGGTGTAAATAGAACAACCTAAAGGATTTCAGTTATTAGATAAACTAGATATGGTCTACAAGTTGAAAAAGGCACTATATGGACTTTAACAGGCTCCGAGAGCATGGTATGCAAGGTTGGACAAATATTTGACACAACAAGAGTTTAGCAAAGGCTCCACAAATAGTAATCTCTATTTAAAAGTAGAATGAAACAAAAATTTGATATTGTTTGTTTATGTTGATGATATTATCTTTGGAGGAAATGAGGGTATGTGCAAGAAATTTGCAGATGAAATACAAAAGGAATTTGAGATGTCTATGATTGGTGAGTTGAATTTCTTCCTTGGACTCCAAGTGAATCAAACTGATAAGGGCATATTAATTTCATGATTTAAGTATGTTAAAGAATTATTGTAGAAGTTTGGAATGGATGATTGCAAACTGGTCTGTACCCCTATGGTGACTGTATGAAAACTGAGTAAAGATGACAATTCTGATAAATTGATCAGAGCATGGATAGACCTATGATTGGTGGATTGCTATATCTTATTGCTACTAGACTAGATATCATGCATGCAATATGTTTGGTTGCCGAATTTCAGGAAGAACCTAAAGAAACATATGTTACAGTTGTAAAGAGGATATTTATATATCTAAAAGACACTTTATATTATGGCTTGTGGTATCCTAAGGATACTTATTTCACTTTGAATGCTTACACTGATGTATATTGGGTTGGTTATGTGGATGATTAGAAAAGTACAAGTGGTGGTGCATTTTTTCTTGGAGGAATATTGGTTTCATGGCTAAGAAAGAAAATGGATATAGTTTCTTTATCCATTGCAAAAGCTGAGTATATTGTAGCAACATATTGCTATACATAGGTACTTTGGATGAAGAAAACATTGAAGGATATAGGTGTGATGTGTGATGATCCTATCCCTATTTTCTATGATAATACAAGTGCAATAAATATTTCAAAGAATCTAGTAATGCATTCTAGGAAAAAACATATATCTATAAGATATCATTTCTTGAGGGAGAATGTGTTGGAGAATGAAGTCAAAATTGAATGTGTCTACAAAGGGTCAAATTGCGAATATATTTACTAATTCTCTTTCGAAGGATAATTTTGAGTATCTTAGGGAGAACTTAGGGGTTACTGCTCCTCCTTCCTTGAACTAGGTGCACATGGAGGTGCATCAGTCTAGTGGATCTATAGATTCATCATCTGTCTAGACTGACGATCATGGTCTACTTCTCAAGAGGAGTAGAGAGTATCATTTTTGCAGGATGAGATGTGGGTGCACTCCTAAGGGGGAGTTCAAAATTTAATATGGTTCAAGATTCATGCAAAAAATATTATTTTCCATTGATGTCAAATGGGGAGAGAGAGTCATGTGAAAAAGTTGAAAGGGAGAGAGAATATTTGTAACGAGAAGAGAATGCAATTTTTTTGTGTAGGTTTTCTAATCTAAAAAATAAGAGAAGAAGAAGCAAGAGAGTGTGTATGCTGTCTTTGATGGTTTTTCACATCATGTGATGCCATCAATGACAAAGGGGGAGATTTTTGGAAGTATGGTGGTGTTGTAATTAATGTTGTCATTGATGTCAACATAGTTCAGGTTGTTACAAAGAGAGGAATCAAGTTTTGTAGGTGGTACATGTATAGTTGAGATATTGTATAGATATTGTGAGTACATGGATCTATATTTATGGTGTTGCATTTATGTTGATAGGATGAATTGTCACCTACTTTTGAGAAAATAGAAGATAGATTTGTATGTGTGTTCTAAATGTGCTATGATAATGTGCTTTGCATTTCTTCTATGTATATCCTATGCTTGTGTAGATATGTAGTGTTGTTTATGGGCATACTTAGATGGTATATCTTGAGTTATAGCTTCTAGTATGATGAAGAGTGAAAGTTGTATTCATTGGTGTATGAATCGATCTGGCAGAGTATGTTGTCTCTGGACTGGGAGAGATATTTCTGCTCTATAGTCCTTTGATATTTTGTCTCAGATCTTGTGGATCTAGAAGAAGTTTGATAATGATGTTACATTTGTTTTGGTAAATACGTTCATGGTTTGGTGCTTTAGAAGACTTGTTCTAGAGTTACTATATGTGTCTACATGGTCTGGTTGGACTGTTGGAAAGAGTTATGTGTATGAAGATTGTCATAGTTTTTGTAGATGTTTTTAAAGGCATCTAAGAGGTTTTTCTAGTGTTTGGTGAAGTGTTTTATGTGATCTACATGTGATCATCTTGTTGTGGATTTATGTACTTCAAAGTTCATTGTTTTTTTCATTAGGTTTGGTCAACCTGGTGCCTAGACATTACATGAAGGATAAACATTAATTAAGGAAGTGTGTGATTGATCCAAGATGGTGTTTTGGGTCCTAGTTAAGTATGTATTTGGTCCACTCTCATTTTTATCCATCGTGGTAATGTTGAGTCGCTGACCTAATTTAAATTTGTAAAATGAAGAATCTGTAATCGACCTTTGAGAAAGTTTCTAAGGTTGGAGACAGTATAAATACATGTCAAGATGTTGTGAATTAAAAGCGAGAAGTATGAAAATTGTGAAACAAGTGTGAAAAGTAGTGTGTGTGAAAGTGAATCAAGGTAGTAGTACTTTAATGTGCTTGATTCTTGCAAGCAGTGAGCTAATGGTGTCTGCAATTCTTTGTTCAAGGATGCGAATGTGTGGAACCTTTTGTGGTGAATTTTCTATTATCTTTCTTTGTCTATAGGTAGTGAGCCTCCTTTTGGATAGTGATTCCTATTTGTAGGTAGTGAGCCTTAATATCCAGGTAGTGAGTCCTTTCTAGGCAGTGAGCCTTTGTATCCTATTTTAAATTACTATTATATTGTGAGTTAATCCTCACCATGGTTTTTCCCTCATTGGGTTTTCCATTTAAATTTGGTGTCTCTGGTATTTTCTTTCTATTATTTGCATTTCATTTTTATACTTAATAATAGATTAAATTGAATGTGGAATTGTTTAAGATCAAAATTTTATCTGATTAGATACAACTTATTCACCCCCCCTCTAAGTTTTCTTGTGCAATTCAGCAAATAATTCCCTAAAAAACTTAAATTTTCCTACAAATCTTTGGCAAGCATCACAAGTTTTAACAAACTCGTGGGCATCCTTCAAAACAATGGGCCACTAGAATCCCGATCTTAAGATCTTATGAGCACTGGTGTTTTCCATGTAGTGACTACTACACACGCCATTGTGCATTTCTTGTAAAATTTCTAATGCCTACTTGTCATCTATACATTTAAGCAATACACCATCTGGGTTTCCCCACCATAACTCATTATCAATAATCATCTACTTAATGGAATGCAATTTTAATGTTCTCTTGTCATTATCAGCCATATTTGTAGGAAATTGCAAAGTCTGTAAATATTGGACAATCCTTTTATACCACCCACATGTTTGCATATCAAAGATAGGTGCAACATCAACAATATTTATTTGATATATCTGATTAGCTTCCAAATTAGTCTCTTCCATAAATTTAGTAAGTCCTTGTCCCCTAACTAACTTGGTGATCTAGACATCAATATTGAATTTTTGGATCCAATTGATCCATCTACACCTTTTGCTTGTAGTTTCTTGTTGAGTGAAGATATCTTTCACAACAACACTTTGTACAAAAGCTATGATAGTTTCTCCCACTAAGTAGGTTTTGAAAATTTTCACAGCCTTGACCACAACATATGCTTTCTTTTCAACCATGTCATACTTAAGCTCTGTGTCCTGTAAATATTTTCTATAGAATGTAATGGGTTGTTCAAAGTCATCATCATTTTTTTGCAATAAGACAAAATAAATAGTATGGAAAGAAGCAAAGGAGAAAATATGCATTAGCTTAGAAAAGTTCAGATACTTTAAAATTGGAGCCTCCTTGATAGATTTTTTAATGCTCTAAAATGCTTGAGTTGGCTCATCAATCCAAACCACTTTTTCTCCCTTCTTCAGCATCTTGGAGATGGGTCTTGTAATCTCTGGAAAGTTGGTTATAAATCTCCTCAAGAAGTTGATCTGTCCAAAGAATGATTGAATGCCTTTTAAATTATTTGGTTGATGGATATTATCTATGGTTGCTACCCTCTCAAGGTTAATCCTCACTCCTTTGGACATAATGTGCCTCATCAATTTTCCTTCAATAACCTAAAATGCACATTTTTTTAGATTCAATGAGATCCCATACTCTAAAGCCCTGATAAATACCTTTTCCAAGTGTGTGCAATGATCTTCCTCTTTCTTGGAGTAGGTCATCAAGTCATCTTGATAGATAGCCATGAATAAGTCAATAGAATCAAAAAAGGCTACGTCCATAGATCTTTGGAAAGTGGCACCTATCTTTGTTAATCGAAATGGCATCGTAAAATATACATAAGTGCCCAATGGTGTAGTGAATGTAGTCTTGTACTACTCATACTCCTTTACTTTAACTTGGTTTTATCTGAAAAAACCATCCATCATAGACAGTAGTTCACAACTAGTCACCTTCTGCAACATGGCTTCCATATTTGGTAGAGGATAGTTATCCTTAAAAAATGATATGTTTAGATTTCTAAAATCCACACATAACCTTACATCACTATTCTTTTTTCTAACTAGCACCAGATTAGACACCCATGAAGAGTGCTTGATAGGTTTTATGATACTAGAATCCCTTATCTTCATCAGTTCTTCCTGCATCTTAGGAGCTAAGGTTGGATTTATGGGTCTTTGTTTTTTCCTGAAAGGCTTGGCATCTTCTTTTAGAGGAATCTCATGCTGAAATAATTCCTCACTATATTCTTCTAGGTCATTGTATGACCAAGAAAAGACATGCCTATATTTTCTCAATAAGGCAACCAAAATTTCCTTAACCTTAGGTTTCATTTTCTTTCCTACATATACTTTCTTAGGTGCATTTTTAGTCCCCAAATTCACCTCTTCCAGGTCCTCTAGATGGGTGGGAATTTTTTGAACCTTTCTCTTATCTTGGCTATCAAAGACCCTTTCTAGTGCTACAAGGCCCTTGGGGATTTTTTTTTGTCTTCGACTACATTACCTCTTTGCCAAAAAATGTATCCTTACAATCTATACTTTCCATAAATGCCCCAAAATCAATCTCCTAACCTTCATATTTATCTACACATCTCAAAAAAAATAGAATATCTTCATCATCATTGAAGACTTTCCAATTGTGCATATTGTCAGGAATTGATGACCTTGCTTGTATCTCAACCTTAGAGATACCTACAAAAGTTATGTCAACTAATCTTAATGCAATATTAGCAAGTAAGTTCGCCACTCTATTTTGTCCTCTCTCCATCTAGTCGATTTCAAAACCATAAAATTGATCAATGGAATCCCAAACAACATTTATGTACTATTTCAGTATGTTGTTTTTGCAAGCATATCTGGCTCTTACGTGGGATATCACAAGCTCAAAATAATTGATTACCATCAACATTTTTATCCCATGCTTTTCATCCGGCCATAAACCTAGTAACATTGCTTCATATTCTGCCACATTATTTGTGTAGATAAAAGATAAAGTGAAAGAGAATTTCTATGTATTGCCACTAGGGCGTACTGGCAGTATTATTGCACCATATCCTTCCTTGGAACTTGCACCATCAAATTACATTTTTCATAATCCATCCTTGTCAAATAATCTTGTAACTTCATTATCTATAGGTGTAGGGTGCTTGCCAGTTTCTCCTGGTACTTCTTCCACCTTGAAGTCACTGACATCAATATCTATAAAAAGAATCGTATCATCTTCAAGAGAATTCTCTAGTATTGTTTCCTTTTTTTCACTACCAGCTCAAAAAGGTAAAGCTGAATTGCAAATTCAAAGCCAAAAGGTACAGAAGATGTTCAAAACAATACTGCTAAGTACTCACTATTGTGCAATATTTCATTACAATGTGAATTCCAGTAATATTATGCAAGAACATTTCAAAATAGTATCATAAGATTGCATAATGTTTGTTGTTATATTCATAATGTACAAACCAAAATCCCACACAAGCCGTAGGAGTAACTTCATTTGATTTTCATAATCAAATAAGGGGTGCATGAAGTGAAGTAAACTATACAACTGAAAATAAAGAAGGTAAAGGGTAGAAATTGATTCTTCATTCCCTAGAATGAAGAATCATTGACAGGTTGAAGCCTTCAATTGTGACTCTGAATTGATCTAGCTCTGAGCTTCGAATGCACCTGCAAGTATGATAGAAGTATGGTTAGAGAAATGCGAATCAAATCCTACCATATGCCTACATTATCAATAGAAATATACAATACAATTGATCAGGCATCCATCAGATGATGTCATTAAAGGCATAAAACTCAAGAGGAAGCTTTCAACTTCTTTTATTTTGCTAACACATTTGTTCAGTGTGCAGGAACAGTTTTATTAGGTTCGTGATCATTTATCATTAGATATGTGGATTAAAATAGGCCCCCACAAGGGTTGAGCTCAACATATCAAAGAGGACACTCTCAAGTTACACATGAGAGTCATTAACATTGTCAGAACAGTTATCAAGGAAACTGCTAAAACTAATGAGATAATCATATAAGTAGCCTTATTTCAAAGAGATTAAAAAAATAGTGTGAAGAACTCATTAATTTCATTAATATTCTATTTCAGCTCTGCTTTACATTTTTTACATTACATTCTAATGAAGTATAGAGCCTCTCTACATTGAAGAGAAACAAAGTAATCAAGCATTGGATTGTTTTCATAACTTCAAAAGCATATAATAGTCTAAAAAGAAGACATCATGGAATCCTATGAGACACACAGTATGAGAAAGGCTTGATTTATAATAGTTGGAAGCTCTATTTGAGCTTATTAACATAAATGTGCAAGAGATCAAGCATCATGCTAATCTCATAAGAGTTTTTGAAATAGTTATATTCCAACTCATAATCACAAATCAAATTACCACGAGTGACAGTCACAAGGATTTGAACAGTAGTCAAAATTGCAACATACCTTATCACAATAAAAATGCCATAATTTGAACAACATTTAGTAATAGAAAAAAATATGTAGGAAATTCATGCTGCCTCAAGTTTCAATAGGATGGACAATAAAGAGAATCAACATATGCCATTCATGAAGCAAGCTACCGAGACTTTTTTTTCAGAGAGATGAAATTTAAAATCAAACAGCTTGTACAGGTTTATAGAAATCCTCAACAATAGTTGGTTGGAAAGCAAAGAGTTTATGAAGATTCAAAAGCAGTGTTACGATGCATATATATAATTACAGTATGAAATAACCACTAAATATTTTCCACCAGTTTTCTAGAGTACATTAATTCAAAGATTTCGAGGGTTTGTGTGTGCTTTCTATAGTATGATTATGTGAGCAGGAACAAAAAAAATAAAAAAAAATTGCCATTTTTCAATTAGGAGGTGATATTCATTTCAAAATAGTCAGAATTTACAAGTATAATGTTGCTACAGAATAACAAAGAGTTGTTCTTATAATTTCAGCCAACCCATGTAGGGTTATTCACAAGAATGCAAGTTACATAAAAAATTCATGGGTCAAACCTACTAATGGACAAAGTGAAGGGAGTTTTGAGATTTTTTCACAATTGAGAGATTACAAGATTATCAAACCTTCAAGATACCTAGAAAGCGGAAGTCATAAATAATCAAAATACTCAATGAACTATGAGAGGTCACGGCTAGTAGGATCGTAGAGAGGCTGAGAACATCAAAACAATGAAACATTTCAATGGAATTTTAGAGAGAAATATAATTTTCACAAAGTAAGGGTCTCATTATTTTTCACAAGTTCACAAAGGGTAAAATGAAGTGACTACATGTGGCGGCCATAAGAAATCGGGAGAATATATCACGGATTTATTTCCTTACAATATTTTGAGCCCATTTCAAGCTTTCACCAGTCAAAGGAGTTTGTTATCAAGGATTCCACTACTTCTTTCAAGCCAATGATAGCAACAAAGAAAAATGAGAATAAAGTGCCAGATACAGGCATAAACCCGCAACCCTGTTAATGATTAAACAGTTTGGTATATATAGTTGAAGAAAAATGGTTTAGCTAGAGCTAAAATAATAATAGAAACTTACATTCTTTGTTCTGGAGGGAAATACACATAAACCCGCATGGGTCTTTTTTTCTTTCTTCCAAAAAGTTTGATCATTGCTCTCAATTGTGGCCAAAAGATAACGAAGCAGTCAATGGAGAAAGAAAAAAAGAATGTATCAGAAAAATAGTCATAGTTGTACGTCTAAGGGCCTACAAATGCCTCACAAATGGAGATAAATCACATAATACAAATTTACCTTTCTTTCCTTATTCAAATCTCTCACAAACATGAAGAATGGTGCATGAGTTTTGCAGATTTGAGGCTCGATTCAAAACCCTAGTGATGGTGGCACAGTATGGTGAGACTTCCAGTTTCCTTCCAGTATTCTTCATGGTGGCCAGAACTCACTCATGAAGCTTCACGAAATTCAAAGTGGGGAAAATGATAATGATGTGTAGGGTTTTGATGGCCTTTGTAATTTCCCTAGGTCAAGTGAAGTATTTTTTTGACTTTTGTCTAAGGAATAATCATCTCATCTTGCATTCATTGTGGTATTGATTTTAGGTTAACAAACCTAATAATCATGTGGTCGGCCAATATGTTAGAAATGAATAATTCCATATGTGAGTAGTGCATGAGTGATAAGGAATTGTATTTATCATGCACGTCTTTACAAATTTATAATGGTTGTAAATAAATAATAAAGTAATTTTCTCCAAAGTACTTTGTTATTTTTCACAAATTGTAAAATCAAGATAAATATAATTGTTGTAGAAAATGGTTGTAGAAAATAATAAATTAATTAATTTAATTACCTTATTATTTACTAACAATCATTTTTGTAAAAGTGCAAAATTATGCAAATTGGTGAGTCAAGTTAGATATGGCTATTTGCATCCTTTTTGGATAAAGATGGAGTTTGACTGAAGCTACGATTCAAAGTTGATGTAATGTGCTATTTTCAGACTATGCATGGAGAGTGCAAATATTGAAAATACTAAAAAACATTTCGATCATGCACAAGTAGAGTTCAGATTTAGTTGTCCAAATCATGCAATTATTGAGGCTTCTTCTTTAGTTCCACATCAGTCAACCTTCCTTCGAAATAATTTTGTGATAATATTTCCATTAATGAGTTGAATGAAGTATTCCTTAAAAGTCATAATTGTGAATCAATCTACCTTTTTAGATCATCAATTTTTGGTACAAACATCACCATAGTTCAATTTTCTTTTTCCAATTTTTATGTGCATTTATTACAATCCTTCTATCCCTTTTCCAAACAAGTTACTTAGTTATTAATTTGAGAATCATATAGGAACCATCCTAGAATCTGGGGGTCTATCTTCACCATAGGAATACACACCGCTTGAAGATAGTTCCCATGTTTCAATAGATTGCTGAATTTCAGCATTCAAGCGTTCGGGTGCAATCTGTTTGACAAAAAGTATATGTGGCACTTTTGTCTCTCATACCACTTGAATATCCTTACCATTAATAGGGAAGGTGGAATAAGACATGTCACACTGCATACTACCTCCCATGGAAGCACTCCATTTCCTAGGTAGCAACATTCCATAATTAGGTGGGATATTTACTACCACCACACTCATTTTAAACTCTTTGTCTAGATAAGTTGCTAATCTATAAGGAAGTTAATTGATCACACAAGTGACAAAGACTTCTCTTGAATTCATAGCATAGCACTTACCATGAGTGCTATCAACTTTCAGTCCCAATGCCTCCATGATCTTGGCTGGCATAATATTGTTGGATGCTCTAGAATTAATAATACAATTTTTCAAAAAAAAATTCCTCAACTATCAGTGTGAAGAAGAATGGATCTATTCTTCTAGGACAAGAAGTTACTGAATTTCCTAGAAAAATATGAGGCATCTTAGTAATTACTCTCTCAACTTCTTTATCTTTATTTTCCCTTTCACTCATTTTGGGTGTAGTGGGTACCACTAATTTAGTATAGGTTGTGGTCACACCATTGATAAGATCTATTACCTTTTCTTTGTGTTAATAAATCCTCGTCATCTCAAGGAAAGGAACAAAGAATTTTATTTGGCTAATTAATTGAAATATATCAATAGGAGTGCACTTAGGTAATTCAACTTGGGGCATACCTTGCTATGTTATACTTTCCTTCTATTGATTTTTGGTTGTCTCAGATTTGGGCTTGGCATATTTTCTTACAACTTTTGAATTCTGCTTCTATGCTTTTTTCTTCATAGTAGGGGTCTTGAGCTCTCCATCTATTTTTGGTTTATCAACCTTTTTAGCCCAAATCTTATCTCCCCTTCCCTGTTTAGCTTTGGCTATTACTGCTTTAGCATCATACTTCTTCTCTTTGCCTTTGAAATTTTTCTCTTATATGAAAAGACCAGCAGGACTACCTTGTTCACCACCAACTATTCTACTCTCGAGGTTATATGAGCTTCTAGATTGAGCAGCCAAAGCCACTATATATATTGCAATCTCTTCATCTGAAGGTCTTCCCAGGGACACACCATCTTCAATTGCTTCTAAATTATATAATTCATTATCACTATCAACATCCTCATTAGAGAGAACTTGCTGATCATATGCAATAGAAATTTTCCTTTGGTCATCTACATCTATTTCATGAGACTCTATATCAGATGAGCATTCATTTTTAGAAAAAATAGAATCATCCATAATAATTTTCACATCAATATCCTCCTTAATTGGTTGGTCATAATACTCGGGTACATCTTCATCAACTTCAACCATCTATGCAACTACACATTGATGAGGAGAATGTGGCATTTGACACACCATACACCAGGGAGTTTCATCAATAAAATTTCCTAAGTTATTTTTCAAAGGATCTAGAGGAACCTTGTTTTGAGCATTTCTCTGATTGTTGGGGATAGGCTTCCCTTTATGCCAGTTGGTATTATAGGGGGAATCCTGCAACTGAGGAGGAATTCATTCCTATGATAATTGATTGACTAAGCCTTATCTTGCTTTACAATCCTATCATTCATACTGTTCATGAAGTTTCCAATCTTATCCTCAAGAGTACCTCCTTTAGAACCAAAATTTTTATCCTCCTTTTTTGGATTTATGAGGATCTTTACATCATCTCTTCTCCCAACTTTACCAATTTCTCTACTGATGTTATCAATATGGACCACCACCTTGTAAGCCTCTCTCAATGTCTAAGTATTTTTATCTAGTAAGAAATAGTTAATCTTTGCATCAAAGGCATTAAATTTTCACCAAGCACACATTATCATTCAATTGTAAATGAGGAGGAAACCTTCTCATATCCTTTTGGAACCTCATATTAAAATCAGCCTCAGACTCATTGGAACCTTTAGCAATTTTATTAAATTGATTCAACAAATACCTTGAAGCGGTTTTATCACCATTTTTCTCTCTAAACAAACTTTTAAATTCCTTCTAGGAGCCAATACTCTTAGTAGGTAAATTTCTATACCATTCTCAAGCATCTTCAATGAGCGACTACATAAAAAAATTCATCATTACATCCTCTACTTCTACCTCAAAATCATCCATGACATTAGCAAAATCTTTGAGATGGTCTTCACCACTCACAACATTATATCTAGAGAATCTAACTAAAGTAGGCCTAAAATATTTAGGAAATGGGTTAAGATAGCTAGGTATTCCAACAAAGCATAACTCTTGATATCTCTCTACTTAGAGTGGTCTCCTAGTTTGTTGAGATTTTCTTTATGAAATTTTTGGTTGTCTCGGCTCTAGGCTCAACATATTTTCTTACAACTTTTGAATTATGCTTCTGTTCTTTTTTCTTCGTAGAAGGAGTCTTGAGCTCTCCATCTGTTTTTGGTTTATCAACATTTTTAGCCCAAATATTATCTCCCCTTCCCTACTTAGCTTTGGCTACTACTTCCTTACCATCATACTTTTTCTCTTTTCCTTTGATATTTTTCTCTTATATGAAAAGAGCAACAGGACTACCTTGTTCACCACCAACTATTCTATTCTTGAATTTATATGAGCTTTTGGATTGAGCAGCCAAAGCCACTGTATATATTGCAATATCTTAATTTAAAGGTCTTCTTAGGGACACACCATCTTCAATTAATTCCAAATTATATACTTCATTATCACTATCAACATCCTCATCTGAGAGAACTTTCTGATGATATGCAATAGCAATTTTCCTTTTTTCATCTATGTCTATTTCATGAGACTCTATATCAAATTAGCATTCATTTTCATATCAATATCCTCCTCACTTGGTTGGTCATAATACTCAGGTAGATTTTCATCAACTTCAACCATCTATGCAACTACACATTGAAGAGGAGAATGTGGCATTTGACACACCAAACACCAAGGAGTTTCATCAGTAAAATTTCCTAAATTATTTTGCAAAGGATCTATGATTGTTGGGGATAGGCTTCCCTTTATGCCATTTGGTATTATAGGGATGATCCTACAACTAAGAAGGTATTTCATTCTAGTGATAATTGCTTGACTAAGCCTTATCTTACTTTGGAATCCTATCATTCATACTTTTCATGAAGTTTTCAATCTTATCCTCAAGAGTACCTCCTTTAGAACCATAATTCTTATCCAATAAGAGGTAGTTCATCTTTGCATCAAAGCAATTACAGTAGTTCACCAAGAACACATTATCATTCAATTATAAATGAGGAGGAAACCTTCTCATAGCCTTTTGGAACCTCATATTAAAATCAGCCAGACTCATTGGAACCTTTAGAAATGTTATTAAATTGAATCAACAAATACCTTGAATCAATTTTATCACCATTTTTCTCTTTGAACAACCTTTTAAATTCCTTCCAGGATCCAATACTCTCAGTAGGTAAAATTCTATACCATTTGTAGGCATCTTCAATGAGTGATTGCATAAACAACTTCATCATTACATCCTTTACTTCTACCTCAAAATCATCCATGACATTAGAAAAATATTTTAGATGGTCTTCACCACTCATAACATTATTTCTAGATAATCTGACTAAAGCAAGTCTGAAATCTTTAGGAAATGGGTTAGGATAGCCAGGTATTCCAACAAAGCATAACGGTTGATATCTCTCTACTTAGAGTGGTCTCCTAGTATGTTGATCTCTATGTGCATTTCTAGGCTGATCATTTTTTTTGTCATCAAACTGAGTCTTATCCTTATCTTTTATGTCTCTAACATTTCTACCACCTCCTTTCTTTTCTCCCTCTTCATCTTCAAAATAAGAGTTCTTATTTTTGTCATTCCATCACCTCTACTAACCTGATCCCCACCACCACTTCCACTAGCAATATGTCCCACATAATTATTCTTGTGTGATTCATTACTAGTATTCCTAGAGCTTGAAGCCTTTGGATTATGTATGGTGGTCTTCAAAAAGAAAACATTTCTAGCTATCTCAGCATTACCAGCTTCTATTTCAACTTTCTTCAACTCTTCTTGTAATTTATAATTTTCTAACTATAACTTCAAGATCTTCGGATTTGGGGGTGCAGTGGATGGAGTAGGATTTAATTTTAACATTTTTGGTGGGGGTTTTAATATATGAAGTATGGGTATTAGTTTTGGTGTTGGTGTTGGAGGTATTAAAGGTAATTTTCTTTGGTTGATCAATGGGATTCTTCCCATGATCTATATGTTGTGATTTCTTGGCAATAGCAAAAGGATCTGAGGCTTTGGAAGTTGCTATAGATGTAGTATAGGTATTTATAGCAGAAGTTCCCATTTGAATGGTAATTTGAGGTGGGTCAAGGATTATCTTAGCAGTAAATATAGCAATACTTTCCTAAAAGACCTTTAGCTTCACTTCTTCTTTCATTTTTTCTATCCTTTTCCTCTAAGCATCTCTTTCCTGCATCTTAGCCTTAATTCTATCTTCCTTTTCTTTTAACTCCTTTTCTTTTAAATCCTTTATCCTACAGTCCTCTTCTTCCCTAAGCCTAATTTCTTCCTCCTCTAAGGATTGCATATCTTTGTCTATCTCTTCCTCATCTTCTAAGACATTTCCAACCTCACTAGGCACAGGAGAATAGTAGTTTTGATCAATTGGGTCTTCCTCAAGGGAAAGATGCACTTCTACATTAGGATATTTACTCGTTGGCTTGAAATTTCTTCCTTTAAAAATAGATCCAACCCCAGGGGTTAAAGGTTCTAACAACTTCTTATCTTTATCCCAGAATCCCCACCTATCGTCTTCTCTTGACATGACAATTTCATTATCAAATACTTTCTCAATAGGAAAAATTCCTAGATCTACATTAGATACTTCAACTTCATGTGCCACTTCCTAGGTATTTTCACTATTTACTTCATTGTTAAAAGTAGGAGACACACCAACAAGGGATTCAACAGACTTACTTAATTTGATGTGTTTATAACCCAAGTGGGTTGCTTGTCTTTTGCAAGCTCAGAATCTAGCTTCTTCTCAAGATGCTAATTTTTGTAGCTTTTGGTCTTCTTCATGGTGTCAAATATTTCAAAATCCTTCTCATGTTCTCTTTGATATTTTATCTTTACACTAGTTTATGAGACTTCAGACTTGCCACCTAGAATACTAGTAAATAGAAATTTATTGTAATTTGACTTGGTACTTGTAACCTAAAAAATGACTCTAAACATAACTTGACACAAGGTGAAAGAAAGGACCAAAAATTGATGCATAAGACTAGATGTGACTTATGTACTAAAAAATTGAACCAATTATTCTTCAAAAAATGAAGAACAAGAAAGTACTAAACTTTGTCTATACCAGATCTGAACTAGAGACTTTGGACTTAGAAATTCCCCAATGGAGTTTCCAATATGTTGGTTATATTTTAAGAACCAAGCTGATCTTCAAAATTACCTATAGACTCTACCATTTCCACTACTTATTAATCTAAAGGGATTGGCCAACAAATGAGTGAAATCTATAAAGCTTTCCTCCTGCACTTCAGGCTCTATGAAACCCGAGAGAGTAATTCCCACAATGTATATTCAAGAACTTGTGCAATTCATATTTAAATACATTGTAAATAATAGATAATCCTCCTATAACCACTCAACAATGTAATGTATTGAAAAAGTTAGAAATTATTTTAACAATATGCTACACTTTGAGTATGAGAATAATGAAACTCAACATAACATAACTATAATGGTAACTCATTTGAAAGGTTGTAAATAAAGAGTGATTTGCTGATGAACTAACCCAAAAAATGTATTATGAATATTTTACTCAAACTAGTGCCTTATCCTAAGTGCAGATTCAATCTTAACCTATGCAACCTGATAACAATTCTTCACATAGAAACATATAAGCTTAAAAAAACACTATATTACAATATTTCCACATTATTTTCTCGACCACCACTTCTTACTAATATTGTAGCACACAATTCATATGAGTTAACAACTTCACTCAAGCATTTATACTAATTCCTTGAATTAATTACCAAGAATGAAACCATACATCCACTAGAAAGACATGAAGATGAACAAAACAATCCTTGATTATATTATTCATAACTCATAGAATAGGTATAGAGGAGATAAAATGGCCATGAAATTAGCACAATTTTGTATTATATTCACTATCTTGTTATCAAAATTGTATACGTAACTTCAAACTCATAACTCAAGAAAAAATTAAAAATATGCTCAATATTATTCCTACAATTCACTATGTCAATTGCAATACAATGAACCCCTGCTTACTAGCATTGAATTCCTTGTTATAAAAATGAAGGAGAAAAATATGCCTCAAGCCATAAAGTGCACATGTCACCATTCAATTGGACCATAGTAACATATATTCCATTTTTAGTTAAACTTGAGTTCTCAGATGGTGGGAAATATATACAAGGAAAAAGTAATCCCCATTCATTGCTGGTGATCGGGTCCCACCTCCAAAAGGAATCTTTGATTAGTTTTCTCAAAAAGTGTGTCCAGACACATAAAGTAAAAATGAATGAAAGCATGAAAGAATCAAAAAGGGAAGGACAAGAAGAATGTCCACATCCACAGACTTGTCATCAATTCAAATTGAGGAGAAGATAATATATTATTCATTACTTTATCACAAGCCTAATCTGTATTTATTCTAGGCTATGCAAATTAAACTTCGCCCATCCATTACTCATCATGATTACAACTTTCAAAAAAAAAAATTCAAATCACCACCCCATTATTGTAAATTAATCCTCCAACTCATCCAAGTATTTGTCCCTCCATGCCAAGAACTCCTCTTTAGTAGGCCAGTTGAATTTGATGACATCATCGACCTTTTTCTATAAGGTGAATACTTGGTAACAATATGATTGGCCTCCCTATCAAATTATGACAAGACAATCTATACATGAGCCAACATGTCAATATTTATTTTTAGTGTACCAATGTCATATATTTGAAAAATTGAAACAACCTACTCTGAAATATCTTTATTACTTTCATCTCTCTACTCCTGCAAGGTTTTTATACTACCATCATTCCTTAGAATGGATGGGAGGAAACCATGATGTGATTCATGAAAGGAATTCACCAGTTCCTTATTCTGACTTCCAAAGACTATGTTTCCCCTATATCCCTTAATTTCATTTACAAGAGTAATAGTGGGCTTAACCCTTTCATAGGGGTTAGCATCCTACCTAGCTCCAATAGACATGAACCTTAATTCTTGCATCCTAGGGATCCATGTTTCCATAAGTGGAATAACTCTCTCCCTATCATTGTCAAAATTATCTATAGAAACCTTCATGGAGGAATATTTATCATGAATCTTATTCAATGTATTATTTAACCGTCTGTTTAGATGCTCCAAGAGTGCAGTGACAATATTCATATTGCTAATTAGGGTTTCATTATCATTATTGTCACATTTCTCTTTATAATCTTCTAATTTCTTGAGAAAATCCTCCCTATTGATATCTTCCTCAACTTGTGGTACTTATTATGTTCTAGGCTCCATTATTGAGATGGGCATAGTTCCCATATTATATGGAATAATTTCCCATGAGGAACTTGTTGGTGGGTTGTAATCAGTGGGTGCAACTACATGTGAAGTACCTTAGGAGAATCAACATCAGTTTGATCTTGCTTTCTTGGTTGCAATTTTTGCAACTTCTATAAAAAATTTATTCTCATCTATAATTGCATCTTTTATTGTTCAAGACTTCCATAATCAACTATCCAATTATTGTATTGTGTCCTAAAATTTTCCTTTTCTATAGTCATTGATTCCACTATGGCTCTTTTGAGTTGGGAAACATACATTGACATATTTTCTGCCTCTAGAGCTGATGTTTCTAACAGCCATTTTATTATCAGACCTCCTTTGTAGTTTGGTGTGCAGGTTCTACAATATCAAGTTTCCTTGTACTTGGGGCTAAGGACCAAATAGCTAACATATCCCACTGCTCACTAAAAGAATATCCTTGTAATGTTATTGCAACCTCCTCTTCTGAATTGTAAAGAGGCCTGCCATATCTCTTTATTGTATCAAAGGCTATTGCTAAGGTCAAGTCCCATTCTAGTAACAATAAAATACCACTATTTCTTACCAATTCTCTTCCCTCAATTATAGTCATCTTCTGAAACTTAGCTCTCATTTCATTCAATGCTCTTTCTTAAATGGTGGCATCAAACAACTATGGATGAAGACTTGTTTCTTTAGCTAGATTGCTAACATACTCATCCCTCTTGGCCATGTAAGGAAATTCCATGAAAAATTGAGACCTCACAAATGCATCATCATCCATAAACTTTGTGCATGCTTCAAACTAGACATCAACTTTTGACTTAACCCCAGTGATATCACCCTTAATCAACCTCATACTCAATTGTTGTGTCAACATCATTTCTGGTGCAAAGGGAATTCCTTCTTGAATTTCCTACTGTGATACCCAAATTTCATCATCAAAATAATCCACCAAACCAATTGTTTCAACCTTTTTCTTCTTTAATGGTGGCTCTCTTAATGGTGAGGCATAATGTGATGGGGCACCAACATCCATAATTTTAGGCCCTATTGGCCTTGGAGGAGATGGTGGCAGTATTTGTGGTTTAAGAGAAAGAGGTCTTTAATCCTCTTGTTAGGAAGGAGTAGTAGTTGCATAATTTTTCTTTACCTTTTTCTTCCTCTTGATGAAGAAATTTATTTTTGGTTCCTTGTGAGGTTGAGATGTAGGTTTCTCCTCCATCATCAGGATTTCTCCCCCACCCTGTTCTTCTTCTATGAGGTATTTTCCCTTATCTAGGATCATCTTCTCACCTTCAATATGGCCCACCATTATCTCAAAGTTTTAGAGCACATATTCCATTTTTTGCATTATATTTTTAATTTTTGGAAGAGCAATGAAGTTAGGATTTTTTTCCATTAACTTTCTTTACATTTTATTGAAAGATATCAATCTTTATTTTCTCCTATCTTGCTCCGAAAGATCAAATACATTCCTTATCACATCCTCAGGGTATTGGAAAACATGCACAAACTTATAACTCTTATTTCTTTCCTTTAACTAGGCCATGAAGCCATCAGGATCACACATTTCCATTTCTATCTCTTTGCATGCGAAAAGATTTGATTACATCATGTATCTTATTCCAATATCCCCCCTTTTCATTACACAATTGAAGAAGCATGTATATGAAGGAAAAAATGTTATTTTCCTTGATTCAACAAATGTTCATTTTCCACACTTCCCAATTGCCAGATTACTTCAAGGAAACAAATTCTCTCTAGCACAAATTTTGGTAGTAGGTGAGGTGTAACAATGGAACCATATACTCTTATAATAGTGTATGTGGAATAAGGGATAACATCTCCCCAATTGTGATCAACTCCAAATTCAGGCCTTATTTCCTTGTGTCTCAAGAAGTCATGTAGGGATTTGGGAATTCTAGCTACACTCACAACCAAGGCTCTTTTCAATTTTGAAACAAAATAATTCTCAAACATCATATAATCATATGTCCTCTAATCCTTGTCTAGGATAGTAGTCCAACACTGAACAGGTAGCTCCAAAGTACCATCCATTTTATCCAAAGTCATATTCTATCCAAACTAATGTGTACTTTTGAATAGAAACATGTGCATTAACAATGAGTACCAGCTAAACATAACTCCATCTGCACCCTTCTTTAATTTTATCAAACCCTCATGAATTATTTCTGTAAGAAACCCCGCATAGTCATATATTGTACAATATTGGGGGTGTTGAATGTGGGATGCCATATACATCCATTCCATGGGCATTCTGATGACAAGATCAAAACCATTCCTATTGTGATTTTTCGGCCCCAAATTTCTACTAAACACCTTGGCAATACATGGACTTTGAATTTAATATTAGTTATATCATAATCTTCCTTAACGATTATTTCATCAATTTTAGCCATATCATCACTCCAGTTGATGAGTCCAAAGACATGAGAAATTCCATCCCTAGTTATGTTAACCATTTCCTTTCCATCATATGTCCTTACAACCCTTTTGATTGGATCATAGTTGATGGCTATTTCCTATAGAAAATGAACATCCATATAAATATTGGGTATAGTCAACTTCCCTAGGTCAAGATTCCAAGAATTACTAATTGGAATAACCATGTTTATATTTCTAAACAAACCACATAACACCCACTGCAAGGTAGTCTAGCATCCGTAATAGAATTTTTTTTCTCAATTAAGCCCTCAACTACTTGTGGGCCCTGAAGAATCAATTGACCCTTAGATTTTTCACTAGTTGAGGGTGGTAGTTGGTCAACAAGGTCTTCACTAAAAAGTCTTTTAGGAATAAAATTCACCCCTATTAATGAAGATGCTTTTGTTTTGAGATCCATAACTTAAGAGTTTTTATAAGGTAGGGTTTATGGTTTCTTGGAATAACTTATGACTCAAATAAGGGTTTAACATAAATTACAACAATGTGGGATCAACTAATTCCCATTTTATATGAACGTGAAACCTTAAAATACAAAACCTAGAAAACCCTAATTGATAGAAAGATTTAGAAACTATAGTTTATCAACAATTTGAGATGAGAATACGATCATCCACTTACTGGTTTTCCATAGGTTACCAACCCTAGCTTTGACATCCGATAGGCCTAGAAACCACAACATGATCTCTCCAAACATGTAGAATGTATTAGAAAGTGCTCAATTATACTCTTAAAACTAGTTTTAATAGCTATGCAACTTCCTACTCTGGTAGCTCGACATCCTTTCTACTATTAAGGCTTGCTCATGTGAACCAAAATGGCTCACTTGCCTTCGAAATGAACTTTGAATTTCATTCATTTATCAAGTGGATGTTTTTTTGATAGACAATCTAGATTTAGTCAGCCTGATCTGGAAAATTTGACTTTATGCAGCCATATAAATCATCAAATAACAATAAGCCATGTCGAACCACTTGATGGTTATATGTAGGCTCCCCCATTTCTTTGTTGTTGCAACCATAATGCACATTTCATCTTCCCCTCACCCTCATGAGTCTTAACCCATGTGAAACTTCTATCAATAGGGGAACAAGGAAGGGATAAGATTAAATCTCATGCCTTCA
>CM021106.1:614330244-614340490 GCA_007115665.2 Sequoiadendron giganteum
ATGGATGCAATGAGAGGTTTGTGGAGTTCACACCTGATTCAGTTATCATCACAGACTTGGAGAGTAGAGCGGTTATTTCTACTGGGTTGTTGGATCACTCATCTCAGTTGTATTCCTTTGCAGATTTTGCTACTGATGGTGCTTCTATTCCTACAGCTGTTCTTCACACTTCTAGTGTGAATCATCATTCTGAGGATAAATTTGGCTTCTTGAACATTGGAGTTCTCACTTCAGATCCTACTCTTGAGCCATCCATTCCATCTCCTCCACCTACTAGTGCAGTTGTTAATACTGCTATGACTACAAATGTGGTTTATTCTGTTTCAGTGCAGCAGGATCTAGTTAAGCATTCATCTTTGGAGGTTTCACTGCAGTCTTCACCTACTTTGACTTCTTCATTTTTTGAGGTCACACCTACTTCTATGGAGACATCTTGGGCTACACCTACTTCACCTTTAGAGATTGCATTCATTCAACATCTTCCTTCTCACTTCTTTCAAGAGATATGGTTTCTTCAGTCTTTTTAGAGCTACTTCATTATGGGGGGGCTATGTGGTCTATTTCTTCCTCTCTTTGGGGGGGTTCTTTCATGTATCTTTGTGATGGATGGTGTCCTTGGGGGGTCTTATGGATTCCTCCACATTTCATCACTTAGTTTTTCTTTGCATTCTATTTTTTGGAGAAGTTTTGTTCCCATTGGGTTTTCTCCTTTACCTCACTTAGTTTAGTTTTCATTGCATTTGTAATTGGGTACCTGATCATGCCTTTGTTGTTGGGACCCATATTTTCTTTCATGCATCTATTTTCTAGTTGTTTAGCTACTCCCTAAGTTCATCTTAAGGGGGGGTGTTAGAGTAATAAGTTATTCCACTTAATTAATTTAATCATATTGGTTAATTAATTAAGTCACTTATTCCTTTAGGTTTCTTAAGCTAAACTTAGGCACATTAATAATTATTTATTAATTATTAAGTGTGCACACTAGGGTTTCCTAATTTTAGGTTTCCTTGATCTCCTCATAAGGATTGATCATATTGTAATTATCAATATTATTCAATAATCATTTTCTAGTTTTGAGCTTTCACATTCTTGCTTGAGAGTTTATAGAACATCTTATTGTTTGTTTTGGATATCTATTGCATGTGATAAGTGATTGCATGTAGGTGATTCTTAGGGACTGTGAAGTTGGATTCATCAACATCTACACTATGGAGGACTAATATTCCCTTACTATTTTCCTAGTCTCGCTGCTATTTTTTGGGGTAGATGCAGGATCTTCGGATGTCGAAACACAATCTAAAAGAATATTTGAAAAAACCCTCGGGAGAACTGAGATGCCCTTGGTGGTGACTTAGTCCCGTCTGAAAATTTTAAAATCTCTGAATGTGGTCCTAAGGCTCACATCCTGCACTTCCTTCTTTTCTAATCTCAGGTCCTACAACTTCCATATCTAGCCTCTAGGTGAGTTTCCGTGAAGATGACAACTTTGCACTTCAAATGATCTTCAATTCCTCAACCTAAATCTGCAAAAAAAAACATTGAAGAGAGGAAAAACTTATTGATTGTTAGTAAATGGGGGTTTTCCTTGGTCAAACCCCTTGTTGGTAATTAAACCTTGAAATGAAATTAAATAATGGAGGGAAATGATGAATGGAAAAATCACTATGTTGCAACTCACCAAACCCTTGTTGTGAAGTTTACAAATTTGTGTGAGATGGATAGCTTGAATGGATATCTCTAATCCAATTAATTCTTGATAGATATTGACTTGAATTTCATTGCTTGAATCAAAACCCTACATCACAAATGCTAGCTCAAAAACACGCATGATGCAAGAACATATTTGACATGATGCTTGAATCTTGATGATGGCTCCAAATGATTGAAGAATTTATCTTGATTTCTCTTGTAAACTCAATTATGCTATTAGGAAAGCTCTCACAAAAGTCTTGGATGAAAATGAGCGAAATAACCTTATATTTATACTTATCTATGCTTAATATCCCAAAATTACATAAAAACAAACCGACTTATGAAATCATTAATTAAAGGAGGTTAAATCCTACCAATATTTGAAATTGAATCCCAAAAATAAGCCAAGCGAGACTAAGATTCCCTAGGTGGCATTTTAGCCCCAAGGCTAAAAACTTGGGGCACAAAATAAAAAAAGTGTCCCTTTTAAGATGCTTTTGAAAAGAGGGTCCCAATACCTTTTGGAGACAAAGACACCCTAGGTGGTATCTTATTCTTGACCCAAAAATAAAGGAAACCCAACCAAAATTATTAAATTATCATTTATCCATTGAGTTATTTTGAGATTAGCCATAAAATATACCATTCATTACTTTTGTGGATAAAAAATAGGACCAATTAAGGTAGAAATAGGGATAAACAAAGCAAGGCGGGCCCAAACAAGTGTGAAATTGCAAGGGTATGCATTTTTGTACACTGTATTTAGCCCCCACTTTAGTGAGAGGATGAGCTTGATTCAAACTCACACTAAAGTTATATCCAACCACACAATCAAGAGGGGTTCAAATGTATGAATTCTAGTAAGATAGGACAACAATGATCAGGAGGGTTACACAAGCCCCCAAGATCAAGATCCTATGGAAAACCAACATAGGCACAAAAGAACATACATGCAAATGATATATGAAGCCATAAACAAATAAAAAACACACACCATCAAAGATAGAAAAGGTAAAATGAAAACAAAAAATGCAAAGAATCAAGCTTCGACTGGCCATCCAATGCGTTGTGGACTGGGTCTAGGTTGTTTATCCAAAATAGTTTACAAGTGGAACGTGTTATCCACTATTTAAAAAAAATGCATGCTCACGAGGGCTAGTGAAGCTAGTTGTTCACTAAGTGAGCCCCAAGAGGTCCATATCAAACTCATACCCCCAGGACTATGATAAGGAGAAAAATTCTTTCTCACAAGGGATAGTGAAGCTAGTTGTTCACTAGGTGAGTCTAGGGGACTATATCAAAGCCATACCTCCATGAATTTAATAAGATACACAGAAAAATGCAACAAGAAAGAGGGATGTTCGAAGGAATTTCACTTAGTTCATGTGAGGTCTCTTCTTAGGGAACATTGTGCTGAATGTCTCTAAGAGAGCACAAGTCAAAGAAATATCATGCTCTCAGAGGAAATCAAACACAATGAAACCACCAAGAAAAGGATGCATCACAAGAAAAATAAAATTGCGCAATGAAAAATGAGTATCGATGTATGCCCCCACTTTAAAGCAATTGATAACACCATTGCTATGAGAAAATACTTTAAAGTAGAAGAAGACATGCGAGCTTATTTGTAATTCCCTATGCCAAGTCATATGTTTCTGATAAGCTATGTCATGAGAAGGTAAGGGGTTTTCCCCAAAATTCATAACTCAGTACATCACATGTGAGCCAACTTAAGGTGTGTTGTCCACTTCCCAAGCTTGCTCTTATATATACATGAAAGGTGGTCAACTAGCCAAAAGAGGAAATAACATGTGACATACAAGGAAAAGGCTATCCAACCCCTTGCCCCCACTTAGTGCAGGACAAGGATGAGCCAAATTGAAAAGAGGAACTAGGTGCTTCAACCCAAGGAAGAGCACCAAAGTCCTTAAGATATTTAATTTTGTTTGTCAAAGCCTTATATTCATTTGTAGAATCACCATAAACTCTATGATATGAACAAAATGTAACTCTTGTAGTAAAATTTCTTTCGTGTTCTTGGAGGGAGCGATATTAAACGATCTCAGAGGAGTCTCAACAAGAGACTCTTGATCAAAAGTAGAGGATGTTTCATTATTTTGTGGAAAATATATCTCTTGCTTAGTATTAGTCATCATACCTACACAAGAATCTTTCGATTGTGAGATTTTGTTCTCTTCTTTAAGGGAAGATGTAAATCTACGGAATTCAAACCCTAAGTGTTTTGCATGATGAAATTGATGTTCAACAAGGATTTATTTGGTTCTTGCAAATGATAACAATCAATACCACTAGTGTTTATCAATTCATAATGCATTATTGCTAGAGTCATCTTAGAGGGATCTTTTGTTAGAGTGTTAATATTAAGTGAAGATTTCTTTGATGGTTTGATTTCTATCATAGGATAATACTCAAGACCATGAGTTTTTTCTTGTGTGTGAGGCTCTATAGGGACATGGATATCTTATTCTCCAGCACCACATCCTTTTCCACTATATCCCAATTCTTTCATAAGCTCATAAGCTCTTCCATAAATATTTTTCATTTCTTTAGAATTTGGCGGTTGTTGATTGTCTATCTCATCAAAGTTTGTTGTGTAATTTGTTGTCCTTTTTAATAAAGTGGTTGAGGTGGATTCTTTTGAAGGGTCTTCTGAATTTTTTATTGACATTACTATTTTTTTTTTTCGCTTATCTGAATCTTTGTTTATGATCTTGTATTCTCCCATGAATGTTGGTTTAAAACTCAATGATCCCAAATCTTCTAGCAATATTGTTGTGAAGGGTTTAGGACATATTTTTTTTGTGGTTGCATGGGTTCTACTTTTGTAGTTGGGGTTAATGTTTTCAAAGGATTCAATTTATTTTTCTCAAGTTGTAAAACACTATAAGGCTCATTATCAACATCCAATGTTTTCACTTTGTTGTTGTAAATATACATTTTATGATGAAGAGTAGAAGGCACCCCATTCATTGCATGAATCCATCCTCTTCCTAAAAGGAGGTTGTATGAAATATTGTGAGGCATATAACATGGATCAATGTTTCTAATGTGGCCTTTCCAACTTTTATAGGAAAATTTATCACACCAAGTAGTTGTTTTCCTACATTATCAAATCCCTTAATAGATAAATTATTGAGCTGAATTTTTGATTTATCGACATCAAGTTTATCCAAAAGGTTTGCACTACACATATTTATGGCTGAGACATTGTCAACAAGGGTTTGTTTTATCCCTGTCATATTGTATTGAGCTATGATCATGAAAGAATCACATTTTTTTTGCACTTCCAAAGGAGGGAGTTCACTTTGGTGGAAAATAATGTCAGCATTTAGTCCTTGAATCGTGGCTTCTATGTCATTTGGTTGTGCATTAGAAGGGATAGTAACTTGTTATAGGGAAATTTGAAGCATAGTACATGATAGGTGAATTTTGAATCAAGTCCTAGAAGGATATCTTTATGTGAGTATTCATAATTTGTTCAACAAAATCATACTTCTTTCCACTTTGTGAAGGAAAATGAGGGGGACCTGGTAAGATAGGATTAGGAAATGGGAGGGATGTTGAAGGTGTTTGTCTTGTTTATGGATTATTCCTACTTTTGTATGTATGAGAAATGGTATTATAACCTAGTTGTTGTGAAACATTGTTCTTAGGTGGTTCAAGCATAAGGATGAGTTTGTTTTGAACTTGTGGTTTTTGAGAGGGTGGATAAATGATAAGTTTAGGCTTGAGAGAGTACTCCAAGGGGTATCTAATGTGCATAAAATCAAGAGACTTATTCTTATTTTTCGTGATTTATTAGTGAAGAGGAGTCTAATGTTGCTTCATCGTCTTCATCTAAGGAATTACTATTGTCAATGTTCTCATTCTCTTCCACTGTTATATCTTCCCTAGTAGGAGGGTTTTTAAGAGGAATACAAACCAAATGTTCTTGAAATTCAAGGGTTGGTTCTTCCAAGATAACTTCATCACATGCCAGGGATTTATCAATGGTTGAATTATCTTGTTCATCAAAAGTGGGGATATTAGGAGAAGGCTCTATTTGATTTTTATGATTGTTCATGACTTTATTCTTTTTCTCTAAGGTCTCATTCTCTTGTACTATACCATCTACACTAGTAGTAGAGATTGAAAGATGTTCATCACATTCCATGGTCAAATTTTGTAAAATATCTTCATCACAAGTGGGGGAGGCATCAAGAGAAGGACACCTTTTATTTTAATTCTTACCAAATAGATCTTTCTAAATGGTATGAGCATTACAAAAGGTAGGAACATAGTTCTCGTGACTCTCAATAGGTGATTCTTCTAACACCAACCCATTCTCTTTGCACCGAGGAGGGATATTAGGAGAAGGGAAATTTTGATTTTCATGGCTATCTATGATATCATCCTCTTTCTCTGAAAAATTTTCACAAGAAAGGGGTGAATGGAGACTAGGTAAGGTGATGTTTATAAATGTTTCTATGATCTCATCTTATTGTTTTCTAATATCTTCCAAAGAGGGAAGAGGGGAGGGACAATGAAGATTCTCAATGCTTGTATCTTCTTTCAACCAACATACCTTTGTCACTAATAGGAGAGGTAATGAGAGAAGAACAAGTATTATTGTTATTATTGTCTACACTTGCATCCTCTTGTATCATATCATCCTCAGCAATAGGAAATGCAATATTAAGGATTGTGTCACTGGTTTGAACTATTTTCTCTAAGATGTTCTCATAACTATGAAGCATAGTAGAAGGATGACTAGCATGTTCCTTAATGACCTCATTGTTTTAATCTAAATTGAACTCATAAGAGGAGATGTTGTACTTATGCAATCCATTTTTAACCATATCAAAGCCACATCTCTTGAAAGAAAACATGTTATCATAGAAAACTAAATAATGTGCAATGCAATGAATTAAAGTAAATTTTTTAAAGGTAATTTATTGATTACACTATGTAATGATCTGAAAATGAATTGGTGTAAATGAAAATTTTGAATTAAGCAATGCATGTTCAGTGAACCACTTTAAGCTAGATTTAGTAAAATGCATGAAATAGAAAGTTAACCCACTGAAACAGATAACCAATGGTAGCAAAAAAAAGCACAAAAAATCATTGTTTAACCTTGAAAATTGAAATCTTAAACTCCAAAATGACTAAGACACCAACAAGGGTGTCTTGGTCCCGCTGATGGAATTTTGAGGTTTTAGGGACTAGAATAGGGAGAAAAAAACAAAGAGAGGGTTCTAATCCAAAAACCCACAGAGGGACTAAGACACTAGGAAGGGTGTTTTAGTCATAGTAAAGTTTTTTCTCAAAAAAATAGAAAATTTTGAGTTGTTCACAGTGTTCCTAGGTTGCCTACCTAGGGACCTGCTGTTTGCAAATAGAAAAGTATGCAAATGAATGCAAGAAAAAGAAACTAATGACAAGCAATTGGATGCAAAGTGAATGAAACATTTATAAATTTTGAATGCAATAACAATGTTTCTAAGTGAAATTAGCATGAGTAACAATGCACTTTGGAGTTTTTCAATGAGATAAGATGATGCAACAAAGAAAAAATGTAACCTATATGTACTTTCACTAATGAAAATATGAGAAAATTGAGATGCACTTTCACTAATGCAAGATGCAATACAAGAATGAAGGTAACCTAGATCTAGGACTTTAATGTATTCCAAATCAGAACATGAATGTTCAAAAATGTTAGGTTCACCAAAATGAACCATAGGAAAATAGGAACCTTATAACCTAGGTCATAGAACACCACTTTTCTCCTATGATCATTCAAGAATTTCCTAGGATCCCAAATTGGATTGAGTATAAACCCAAAGGGTGAGTCAATTCTCAATAGCGAAGGTCCTAGGAGGGTTTCTTTTAGGCTTTGAGGGGTTCACCACCAAGAAAAACCTTGGAAAAGACAATTTAACATTCAACTCACAAAACCTATTAATGCAAGCTAAATGAATGATGTAAATGATGAAATTATGCAATAGAACATTAGGGTATGTGTACTTGGGAAGTCTGGAAATGCAATGAGGATTCTAGAAAAGAAAAAATCTAGTAAAAATGTGTTATGGAGGACTAAGATGCCCTTATTGTTGTCTTAGTCTCACTATTGTTTTTCGGGGTAGATGCAAGATCTTCAAATGTTGGAACCAGATCTGAAAGAATATATGAAAAATAACCTTAGGAGGAATAAGATGCCCTATGTGGCGACTTAGTCCCTGAATTTTGTCTCGAGGCTCAAGGTTTGCACTTCCTTCTTTTCGGATCTCAGGTCCTGCAACTTCTAGATATGACCTCTAGGTGAGTTTTCATGAAGATGACAAGTTTGCAATGAAACTTTGCAAATTTTCAACTTTGCACTTCATGCAAGAGAGGAAAAATATGTTGATTGTTAGTAAATGGGTGTTTTCCTTGGTTAAACCCCTTGTTTGTAATTAAGCCTTGAAATGAAATGAAACAGTGGAGGGAATGATGAATAAACAAAGAATTGTGTTGCAACTCACCAAAACCTTGTTGTGAAGTCTCCAAACTGGTGTGAGATGGCTAGCTTGAATGTAGATCTTGAATCCAATGAATTCTTGATAGATCTTGACTTGAATTGCTTGCTTGAATCAAAATCCTACATCACAATTGTTAGCTCAAAAACACACATGATGCAAGAATACATTTGACAAAATGCTTGAATCTTGATGATGGCTCCCAATACTTGAATAATTTCTCTTAAATGCTCTTGTGAAGTCAATTATTCTATTAGGAATTCTCTCACAAAATTATTGGATGGAAATGACTGAAATAACCTCATAGTTATACTTATCTATGCTTAATATCTTGAAATTACACGACAAAAAGCTGACATATGAAATCATTAATTAAAGGAGGCTAAATCCCACCAAGATTTGAAATTGAATCTCAAAAATAAGCCAAGGGGGACTAAGACACCCTAGGTGGCATCTTAGTCTTAAGGCTAAAAACTTGGGACACAAACTACAAAAAGTGGTCCTTTTAAGATGCTTTTGAAAAGAGGTTCCCAAGACCTTTGGGGGACAAAGATGCCCTAGGTGGCATCTTAGTCCCAACCCAAAAATTAGGGACACGTAGCCAAAATAATTAAATTATCATTCATCCATTGAGGGTTTTTGGGATTAGCCATAAAAAGATACCATTCATTAGGCTTTTGGATGCAAAATAGGACCAATTAAGACATAAATAGGGATAAATAAAGCAAGGCGGGCCCAAAAAAGTGTGAAAATGCAAGGGTATGCATTTTACTACACTACAGCATGTACAATATATTTTAAAAATTCCCTCCCTAAGGAACACACATTTAGTTTTATGGCACTTTATATGAGTGTGTTTACAAACTATTTGCTATTACAAGTTCTTCAAAGTTTATTATCATTAGGTTGATTAAGAGGAAAAGATTAAGTTATACTTTTAAACCTCAATAAAAGAAAAAACGATTATTAAACCCCATTATGATGAACCCCCCTTTTGCCAAATTCATTGTAAAAATAATTAACTTCCTTTTTTTCGCAAATTTTTAACTATGGAAAAAAATTGCACCCCCCTATAAACACTTTCTCTTTGCCAAATTCATTGAAAAAAACTAAAATTGACTCCTCTTTTACAACTTTTTTAATTTTATGAATAGGCACTAATCTATATTAATTATAAAGATAAAAATATATATTCACAAAAAAGGTGGGTAGTAAGAAAGCACACCTTGAGAGTCATATGGGCAACACCCAGAAATCCAAAAAACAACCAACCACAAGGGCTTGGCCTAGAAGTCCATGATTACAAATATAAAAATAGGCCATTAAGCGGCCAAAGTAGTACCAACATAGCCAAAAGGGTCTCTCTTATCCATTTTCTTCCTCAATACATCAGTGATATATGGAGTGACGTCAAGAGGAGGACCCTATCCATCATTATCTTTTGTCTTTATCTTCCTTTTCCTCGCACTGGGGTGAGATTGCACGCACTAGATGTGGAAAAAAAATTCCAGAGTCTAGCCAACTAGAGCCTCTATCAAGAGTATCAGAGGGCCACCTGAAACCACCACCACTACTCCACACCACTCCTCTAGAGGGCCACCCCTAGCCAACCCAAAGAGGAGGGGAACGAGACCGGTGAGGATGGTGGGAACCACATTAAAGAGGAGGTTGAGAGCGAGGGTGAGAAAAGCCACTCCATTGCCATCCCTCAGAGAGCGACTAATCATGAGAGGAAGTGGGAAAAGTGGGACCCTGAGCCATAGTACATGGGGCATTGCCCCAATGATCCAAAAGCACCTAAAAATTAGCCACCTCAAGTGCAACTTTGTTTGCTTGAATTCGAATCTGCAAAAGAATGTTAGAGAAAATAATAGCTTTAGAATACAAAGAAACATTTTTATCCATTTGGGTGTGAGGAAATATGTATGTATTTCTATCTTTCCAAATATTGAAGTGGATTTGTACCCTAAAAGTGTGCCAACATAGGGTATATTTAGCAAGAAGTCTGGGTGAATCTCCCAGCAAAACCATAT